>BGZK01001940.1:0-92497 GCA_005406025.1 Eumeta japonica | reverse complement strand
GCAAATTGCTTTAAATATATTTACAGGTATGTTTCTTTTGATTCATAAAAGGCGCATATTTTACGTGTCACAATAGGAAATAACAAAATGAAATGAGATTGATAAAAAATTACGCATTGTCAAAAAGGTTTATATCAATAGCTGGAGGAAGCTAGTCTTGCAATTTTATTTTACTTTGTTACGTCTGATGAACAAGACTGATAACAACATAAATAACTGCATTTAAAGGTTAAATTTGTTTTATTGCGTAAATGTATAATGTATAAATTCCGTTGCTTTTTACAAAGGAACGTGATGAAGATTTAGAAAAAAAAGGTAACGATAGGGAAAAGGTAAAAATGAAATTATGTATGAAGCAATATTAGTAGAAAATTCTTCAATTAAATAATTAAAATTAAATTTAAAAAAGCGGTACATTTATATACGCGAGGAAAATATTATTTTTAAATTTTATAAAGTTAACCATTTATAAATATATTTATACACATTTATATATTAACTAGATGACCCGCCCACTTCGCTGGGTAATTTTTATTATAAATAAAATGGCGAAGGATTTACGGAATTCTAAAAATGAGTAGCTTAGAACCATCTACAAATCATTCCGCATCGAATGGTCCCAGTCCCATGTCTATACGTTTAGTAGTTTTTACGTGATTAGCGAATGAAGACAACCTATTTTCATTACATATATACATATATGTAGATAAATGGTTAACTTAATATTCTCCTCATTTGTAATATGTAAAATTTAACGTTCGTTTTTTCAATATATCAAATCCCCCACACTTCTTTAATGGTCGGTTTGAAATTCATCTACACTTTATTTATATATTTGCATGTTTTTAGGGATCAAATACTAGTATTTGATTCTGACTTCATTCAGGTATTCGTACTTTTAAACGAACTACAACACCGATTCTAAAAATACTTTAATTACTAGAAAGCTACATTGTCACTGAGTAATAAAGCCTATATTTTATTTGGACAGCATTTGCCTCACTGTCATCCGAACGGCCGGTAGCAAAAAAGCTTGGTGAAGAGCCAACATCGGGATTGAAGTTGAAAAATATACAACCAGGGTCAAATGGGAGCGTGGGAATCGAGACTCTAATCGATAGCGTGATTGTAATCGGAATCAGGATCAGTACTGCAATCAGAATTGGAAGCCGGTCGTAGATTACAATCAATATTGACCGATGAAGAAAATACACTCTATGTTCATGCGGGTGCAGCTGCGTGCGGAGACCTAGTTTTGGATAATTGGTTTTTTCATAAGTCTTTTCATCATCCTTTCAGAGTCCAGAGTAAAAAGGGTCGTTTCCTTGCCATTAGATATCGATTTTGAATCATGATTAGTCACTGGTTAACTGACAGTTAAGTTGATAATTAACTTAAAGCAAACGAAACCACTTGCTCCACGCTGATGAGCGCACGTTAAAATGTCAGTCCCGGATACTATCGTCAGATCTGGGACAATGTTCGTTAGTGACCTACAATTTATTTATTTCCTAGTTATAAATGCGGGCTCTTAATCTAAGACAATTTGTTATAATACAAAACTAGTTTAAAATACACTCGATGAGATTATTAACAAGGCTTTTATTGTTTGGAGAACAAGCACTCAACCGTACTAATTATAAAATTGTTTCGCGTCAGGATTATGATCGCAGGTCAATCTTCACAGAAAAAGGCGAACTTAAAGAACAGACCCTCAATCTGAAATGTACGATTTATGGCAATGTACACCTCCAAAGTGGCATGATTAACATGATAAAACTTCTTGGTAAATTTCTCATAGTCCATTTTCTGCGACTGAGGAGTTGGAACAGCGGGCTTTCATAACTCGCCCAGTATTGATTGGGGGTTGATAACGATCGTTATGACCGACACAAACTATTGAGTACCGACGGCTCAATAACTACAAAGCATAGAACAAGTGATTTGATTTAAGTTAAAGATTCGTTTGCAACTGTCGTGAGAAAATAATAATGCGAGAAAAAAGTCGACATTCACATAAAGCGAATGGAGCGTCAACGTCAAAAAATTATTAGAACGAAGTTCCTTATCCCGCTTTGTGAAAGGGGGCTAAACGGAAAAAATTCTTACGAAAAGTTGTCACGACACTTTTTGCTATAGTAAGCTATTGTAAGCTGTGCGGCGTCGCATGTTTCTCTGTCTGTCTCTCTCTTATAGAAAGCAAGCCAGATATTTTCATTTCTATTTCGCATTGAACAGTGTGGTGTCGTGACGATTATTTTTGTTGAGTGTATACAGGTTTTTTGTAAATAATAAATAATAAAAAATAATAATAATAATGAATCCTGACAGTGTTTCTGCACAAGTTCCGGATATTGCTGATGGAGTTAGGTAAGTAGAGATTATATACAGATAATAATAAACATATGTTTCCTACTTCAGTTACCACAAGCCAATTATTACGAAAATTGAGCCTACTGATTAGGTTTATATAACATTATATTTGTTAATAATAAAAAAAATATTATTATAACTTAAAAAAAAATAAAATTTTATTACAATTCCTTCACTAATTAATCGAAAGGAACTTCGTTCCATCCGGGTGTCCCTTGACACCTCTCAGGTTTTTTTGTTATTAAATGTTTCAAGCAAAATTATGAGCAAAAAATGAAATAATTTATTGTAATAGTAGGATAAAAGAAACAAAAAAACGCTATAAAAATAAGAATATAAAATTCAGCCGTCATAAAACAATAAAATATGCTTTTGGAGCTGTTAAAAATAAATGTCCAAGTGATTAGAAAAGACGTGAATTGAGAAGAGGTAACTAATCTAAACCTTAGATTAGTTACCTACACAATGTAATAAGCTGTCTATTTATGAGGGACGTTAAAATAAATGTAAGCCAGAACAAATTTAGTGATCTGGAAAAAGAAATCAAACCTCAATGGTATACATTCAAAGGAATTAAGTAACGTGAGCCATTCAATAAATTGCATATGTAGACTATTTATGTACGCGATGTAAGGTGTGTTGAAAATATTGAAAGGAGATTAAATGTGGAAAATAAAGCGACCAGAGCTTTGCTCATTGATATGTCAGTAAAAATGGCTGGAGGCAAGCTCATTCTTATGAATAAAAAAGTTGTGATTCCTAGTAATATATACGACGTGTAATATTAAACTTATAAAAGCTGGATATGACAGAAGAAATACGAAATTAAAACTGCGCAGATGTCGTAATTTAGATACGGTTCCTACGAAAATTCACAATATCTTTATTTAATAGGTTATGAAATAACATTTGAAATAGGTCATACTTTTGTTTGTTATAAGAATGTTGTTTATTTCTTTTTTAAGAACAATATTCGGAAAGGATGAACCAAAATAGATTGACATAACAAATCTATAAAGCGAATGTGTGTGATGGAAAGGTCGGCGAGGGACGTCCTAGGAAATCCTATACAGGCCACATTGGTGGCATATTAAAAAAGGGCCAAATTTTAAGCACCCGAAACTGATGAGCTTGCATGAAAAGATGGATGGATGTCGGTGAGGCGAGAGAGATGTGCAAAGATTGTACCATGTGGAAATCTATAGTCTCTGCCTATTCTTCTGGGAAGTAAGCACGAGTTTATTATTATTATTAATAATAATATTTTTGAAATTATTAATTATTTCATGTTGCATTAAAATTTATGTTTTAAAACATTACTCAAAACAGTGATTCTAAATTTATGTAATGTACACTGACGTTACATTAAATTTCACAGCATTTCTGATTTCGAATGGATTTGATTCTGCATTGAGCTGGTTTTTTCAAAGTACCCCCCTCGAGTGTTACAGTTGGAAATTGGCGGGCACTAGATCAGTGGGGGATACGAAAAAGGAAAACTCATTCAGCTAACATCTTGAAAACGCAAACACAACGGATATTGGTTAGACGAGTCTCGGGAGAGCCATAGACAAACTTATAGCGGGTAGACGCTGTTCGGGACAATCGAAAGCGGATCAACATTGCATAGGCGCATTTTTAGACTGTGATAAGTAAACCTAAACTAGTTAAACGCCCTTTAGTATTTTTAAACGGAAGCCCGTATTGCGTTAGGAACATTAGGAACAAATTTGAAGTGGATGCACGTTATTTGGGATTATTATAAGCAAATATTGCGTAGGTGCTTATCCTATTTTGATAAATGAATCTGCAAAGTGATAGGTTTTAAAAAATTTTGGAAAATCCAAAAGTGCGCCACCCATATCGGTCGTTCAATTTTACAAATATATTTATAATTCTTTTTCTTGTCATTCGTGCATTTATATAAGTTTATAAGTACATTATGAGTAACACGAAAAAATTTTAAGTTCAAAAAATAGCTTAATTTTTATAAGGCGAGAATAAAGCCACTACCTCATCGCTCCGCTTATGAGGCGTGCAATAGAGACACTTTTACTTCAAAAAATCGCTTGATTTTTGTAAGGCGGGAGTAGAGCACTACCTCATCGCTCCGCTTATGAGGCGTGCAATAGAGACACTTTTACTTCAAAAAATCGCTTGATTTTTTGGTAAGGCGGGAGTAGAGCACTACCTCAACGCTCCGCTTATGAGGCGTGCAATAGAGACACTTTTAGTTCAAAAAATCGCTTGATTTTTGTAAGGCGGGAGTAGAGCACTATCTCATCGCTCCTCTTATGAGGCGTGCAATAGAGACACTTTTACTCCAAAAAATCGCTTGATTTTTGTAAGGCGGGAGTAGAGCACTACCTCATCGCTCCGCTTATGAGGCGTGCAATAGAGACACTTTTACTCCAAAAAATCGCTTGATTTTTGTAAGGCGGGAGTAGAGCACTACCTCAACGCTCCGCTTATGAGGCGTGCAATAGAGACACTTTTAGTTCAAAAAATCGCTTGATTTTTGTAAGGCGGGAGTAGAGCACTATCTCATCGCTCTTCTTATGAGGCGTGCAATAGAGACACTTTTAGTTCAAAAAATCGCTTGATTTTTGTAAGGCGGGAGTAGAGCACTACCTCAACGCTCCGCTTATGAGGCGTGCCATAAAGACACTTTTACTCAAAAATCGCTTGATTTTGTAAGGGAGTAGAGACTACCTCATCGCTCCGCTTATGAGGCGTGCAATAGAGACACTTTTACTCAAAAATCGCTTGATTTTGTGGCAGTGGAGTAGAGCTCACTCAACGCTCCGCTTATGAGGCGTGCAATAGAGACACTTTTAGTTCAAAAATCGCTTGATTTTGTAAGGCGGGAGTAGAGCACTATCTCATCGCTCCTCTTATGAGGCGTGCAATAGAGACACTTTTACTCAAAAATCGCTTTGATTTTGTAAGGTGGGAGAGCACCACCTCATCGCTCCGCTTATGAGGCGTGCAATAGAGACACTTTTACTAAAAAAATCGCTTGATTTTGTGGTAAGGGAGTAGAGACTACCTCAACGCTCCGCTTATGAGGCGTGCAATAGAGACACTTTTAGTTCAAAAAATCGCTTGATTTTTGTAAGGCGGGAGTAGAGCACTATCTCATCGCTCCTCTTATGAGGCGTGCCATAAAGACACTTTTACTTCAAAAAATCGCTTGATTTTTGTAAGGCGGGAGTAGAGTACTACCTCAACGCTCCGCTTATGAGGCGTGCAATAGGTAATAGAGGAGGTCATTTGGAACTCGTTGACCCTAGTATGATATTAGGTAAAATGTTACCGATTTTAAAATATCGGCTGTTTTAAATGTTTTTTCCGATTTCGCCATTTTCCCTCAATTAAATTGATATGAACAGTTATTACAGATATTTGGCTATTAATCATTTGTGTTTAGGTAATTTGTAATGTATGTCTTATTTAACATAAAAAATTTGGTTGCCTGTAAAGTCGGTATACGGGCGAAAGTTTTACGTGACAACGACTTTGAATGGTAAAATCATTTTAATGTGAATATTCATTCGTATAGTAGGAAGAAGGATGAAATAATAGTAACAATTTAAAACATTTATTTATACAAAGAATTATATTTAAAACATTAATTTATACAAAGAATCTCGCACTGAATTTCATATTAACAAAATTTTATTTTTACCTTTACACATACATACGTATTTATATACAAATATACATACAATAACTTGCAATACATTTGCAAGCTATGCACTATTCTCTAGCGCGCGCGCGGCAGACCGATCATAGTTGAGTGGGAGAGAGACGCAAGGCATTCGGCGGGCCTCTCTCTCGTTCGGTGACTCATCGTTACGTTACCGAGCGTTACACTTTTTCATAAGTGACTCCCAGCCGCAACCTAATTTAAGACGTTGTCACGTCAACAAAAAGCAATATTATTCTAGCAGTTTATTTTTGTTAATAAGGTTTCTCAAATTGATTTTTTTTCAATTTAATTTTTAATTTTTATGTTTTTTTTTTTCTAAAAAAGGTATGTAGGTCAGCTTTTAAACACTCTCCGTGTTGTCCTCTTTTGATGAATACCGATTAGAACGTATATTGTCATCATTCAATTACTGATAATTTGAATTAAGGTAATTTTGCTGTGAAATAAAAATTGATCCTAACCGGTTATGAGTTAGTTTGACGAGTCGTCTCTTTCGCACAATCGCATAATAACCGTTCGTCACAGCCGGTCGGTCGCTAATTGCTCGTTGTTTGCGTGCATTGTATTGACGGTTACGACATTCAATTTCAGGTTACAACTAGGTACTGTTTTATTGGAGTTCTGTTTTTACCTGTGATTTATATTATTCGCATTCTCTGTTAAAATACAAGTGAAACAATTACTACAGTCTCAAAATGTAAAAAATACGACGTGAAAAAGTGCACCAGCAAAATAGCGTAATGTTCACAGGGCTTACATCCTTTTGTTGAAAATCGCAGTTTTCGGCAATAACTCAAAAACGGTATATGATGATTTTGAAAATAATGTTACCTTTGTAATTTTTATCATATTTTTTGGACATGCTGTTTAAAAATTAAAGGGAGGAGGACACAATTTAAACTACTTTCAGAGATAATTTTATGAAATGGTTACACTTACATACACTTCTTGTAGTTTTAAGACACAATGCCTGTGACATACGAACGGATATGACCAAACTATAAGGGTTCCGTTCTCGCCTTCTGTAACTACGAAACCCTAATAGAAAGACCTGCAAGCCAAACTACCCTTCATCGTGACAAAATTTCTTCTCACACAGCTCATCTTATGCTATGAAGTTTCTGATAGAATTCGATCTAAAATATATTTGAAAATACTAGACAATTCATTAAAATTTTATCTCGATCGATATTTGCAATCTCACATCGCTTATGGGTTTCTCTTCGCATCCTATCTCGAATGACGATGAACCGGTATACCGTAAAAGACATGAACCCCCCTCGCAAGGCGAAGTGGGTTTAGATATGAAATTTATCCCGCTACGGATTGACGCTTCGAGAGATCTCGTCATCATCGCAATCGACGATATCACTTACATCTGACAAATGATATGAAAAAAATATGGTGTCAATTTAAGTTCTTGCCCAAAAAAAATCTCAGATTAGTGTCATCGCATTTGCCGTTCAAAATTATGCCGGTCTGCCTCCGGACGCCGATTATTGTTATTATCTATAACCAGCTGACCCGCCCGCTTCGCTGGGTAATTTTTATTGTAAAATAAAATGGCGAAGGATTTACGGAATTCTAAAAACGAGTAGCCTAGAACCATTTACAAATCATTCCGCATCGAATGGTCCCAGTCCCATGTCTATATGTTCAATAGTTTTTACGTGATTGGCGAACAAATACAACCTATTTTCATTATAAATATATAGATGTAGTATACATGTTTTCTTGTCTACTTCCTATATACATATATATGTAAGCAATATTAAACATATGGTTCAAAAATTTGTAAAAGAGATTTACTTTTATTTCATTTCATATTTATTTAGCTAAATTTCAGTTTTCATTTTATTTTTATATATGTAGTATATAAATTGCAAGATTTTGAAAATACTGGCTTCTATCGATATATTTTCTTTACGTTTAAAAAACATGTTTAAATGTCAACTTTAATTTCAAATAATAAATAGCAATTGATCAACCTTTTAACCGCCGTAGCCTGAAATCACCAGCAAAAAAAATCGTGCTTAAAGCACCGATTTTTAATTTATCAAACAAAAATAATCTTTTACCTATTTTATAGCTGTACCTCATCTTTTATTTTACACATATAATTGGTTGTACTAAATCCGCAAATTATGACAAATTTTCTACTAACAAACTTATATTTCTTATTGCAACTTAGAATAAACAATATTATATCTTATGTAAATTGAATTTTGTGATCTAAGGTCAGCACCCAGCGTCATTGTCGTATACAAATAAATTACTGCATTGGAGTCTATATTGTTTTGAAATACAAGACAGTAAGTTATATCACCGGCAATATTTTAAAAAATTTAGAAAATCCAAAAGTGCACGCCTCATAGCGGTTACTCCATTTTTACTAAAGAAAAGTGTGTATGTCAGCTCCGACGAACGACTGGAGCTCACTCTTTATGAATGATTACAAATTACTTGGTACGCATTGTTCAATACTCTAAATTCGATATATTAACAAAAATTTATACCGTAATCGTCATTTTTTTTAAATTGATATAAATTAAAAAAAATACTTACCGTGGTGTCAAAATTTTTACTTAAACATTGAGAATAAAAAAAACAGTCACGCTTCGGGTTTCTTAAGTTCTATAGATTAAGATTTAAAAAAAAAAAAAATATTTTTTTTAGCTAAAAGACTCGTCAAAATTTTGTTTAATAAATATCAATTAAACTACACCGAATTAGACAGTGAAATTCAATAGGCTTCTATTCAGATGCATACTAAAGCGAATGAAAAAAAAACACTCGATTAGTGAAGTATTTCATTCGTTATCGTGACCAAATACAGGATCCGCACATACAGACACACGGACGTCCACGAAAAAAATTTTTAAACAGTTTTTAAAATATGTTCTGTAACAAAATGTGTTTTGAAGATATTACAGATATTAAAATCAGTGATTATTCTTGCCGTTTGAGTGCATACATTATTTTACAAGTGCAACATGTAATAAACGACAAAAAGACATTTACCTAGTTCAAAAAATCACTCGTTTTCCGTAAGGCGAGAGTAGAGCGCTACCTCATGCGCTTCGCTTATGAAGCGTGCAAAATTATACCAACATTGTCCCAATTACGTATTGTAATCTTTAATTGTACACTGTACTGTACCAACTGAAATTTTGTATAAGCCTATTTCTTACAGGAGTAGGCAGATACCACAAATTTTCACACGGTACCTACAATCTCTGTATATCTCTCTCGCTTTTCTGACATGGGACCATTTTGATGACTCGTCGTGGCCTCTGTCTAGCTGACATTTATTTTCATACCTCTTTTTTTAATAGAATCGTCGCGTAGTCGCCATCGCCTACGACTCGCATGCTGCCAAAATGAAGATTACTTGGTCATAGGCGAACAAGAAGCATTAGGTGTGAAGCTTTAGATACAGCTCATCCAATCATAAACCACATTCATACTTTTTCTAACAGTACAGAGCTTATACAGTTGGTAAAAATATAAAAAACGGAGAACTTGTTACAAACTGTAAAGACTGATTAAATATTTGTGACTGGAATTATTGTTAATAGTTGTAGACTGTTGATCATACTAAATACTTATCTTTTTAAGTGGATTACTATCGGCAAATGCGGCCATACGAACAGGTAATAAGGTAGAAATCGTTTTGTATAAATCTAACTAAATACCCTAACATAAAGTATATTCTGCTCAAGTGTACCTATAAGTAAAATTGTGTAAATTTTTATACAATTGTTATTAAAAAACAATTTTATTTGACAAACCCTACATTTGATACTTATTTTTGCAAGTTCGATGAGCGTCGATGCTAGGGTTACTGCTTTTGTACAAGAGTTCGGCAATTAAAATGTCAAATTTAACTGTTGACTATGATTTTTATTTCTGACGATTCACCGAGATGTTTCTTAGGGTGAAAGAATAGCAACTGAGGTTAAAGCGTCCCAATCCGTTCCGAACAGATATATTCTAAAACTTTTAATTATATGTATTGAATTTGAATTCTGAAATAAATCTAAAAAAATTAATACTTTAACTGTGCTGTCACAGTACATATACGAAAATCTGGTACATGAATGTTGTGTAAATATATCAAAAAAACCGTACAGATGGACCGACATAGCTCTTAAGTAAACTAAGAGTGGTAGACCAGACCGCCTTTGAGCGAGATCAGCACTATACATACCGAATTATTGTAAATACATATAAAAAACAGTACAGACGGACCAACATAGCTCTTAAGTAAACTAAGAGTGGTAGACCGCCTTTGAGCGAGATCAGCACTATACATACCGAATTATTGTAAATACATATAAAAAACAGTACAGACGGACCAACATAGCTCTTAAGTAAACTAAGAGTGGTAGACCGCCTTTGAGCGAGATCAGCACTATACATACCGAATTATTGTAAATACATATAAAAAACAGTACAGACGGACCAACATAGCTCTTAAGTAAACTAAGAGTGGTAGACCGCCTTTGAGCGAGATCAGCACTATACATACCGAATTATTGTAAATACATATAAAAAACAGTACAGACGGACCAACATAGCTCCTAAGTAAACTAAGAGTGGTAGACCGCCTTTGAGCGAGATCAGCACTATACATACCGAATTATTGTAAATACATATAAAAAACAGTACAGACGGACCAACATAGCTCTTAAGTAAACTAAGAGTGGTAGACCGCCTTTGAGCGAGATCAGCACTATACATACCGAATTATTGTAAATACATATAAAAACAGTACAGACGGACCAACATAGCTCTAAGTAAACTAAGAGTGGTAGACCGCCTGAGCGAGATCAACACTATTCATACCGAATTATTGTAAATACATATAAAAAACAGTACAGACGGACCAACATAGCTCCTGAGTAAACTAAGAGTGGTAGACCAGACCGCCTTTGAGCGAGATCAGCACTATACATACCGAATTATTGTAAATACATATAAAAAACAGTACAGACGGACCAACATAGCTCCTAAGTAAACTAAGAGTGGTAGACCGCCTTTGAGCGAGATCAGCACTATACATACCGAATTATTGTAAATACATATAAAAAACAGTACAGACGGACCAACATAGCTCCTAAGTAAACTAAGAGTGGTAGACCGCCTTTGAGCGAGATCAGCACTATACATACCGAATTATTGTAAATACATATAAAAAACAGTACAGACGGACCAACATAGCTCCTAAGTAAACTAAGAGTGGTAGACCGCCTTTGAGCGAGATCAGCACTATACATACCGAATTATTGTGGATACATATAAAAAACAGTACAGACGGACCAACATAGCTCTTAAGTAAACTAAGAGTGGTAGACCGCCTTTGAGCGAGATCAGCACTATACATACCGAAATTGTAAATGTACATATAAAAACAGTACAGACGGACCAACATAGCCCTAAGTAAACTAAGAGTGGTAGACCGCCTTTGAGCGAGATCAGCACATACATACCGAATTATTGTAAATACATATAAAAACAGTACAGACGGACCAACATAGCTCTTAAGTAAACTAAGAGTGGTAGACCGCCTTTGAGCGAGATCAGCACTATACATACCGAATTATTGTAAATACATATAAAAACAGTACAGACGGACCAACATAGCTCTTAAGTAAACTAAGAGTGGTAGACCGCCTTGAGCGAGATCAGCACTATGCATACCGAATTATTGTAAATACATATAAAAACAGTACAGACGGACCAACATAGACTCCTAAGTAAACTAAGAGTGGTAGACCGCCTTTGAGCGAGATCAGCACTATACATACCGAATTATTGTAAATACATATAAAAAACAGTACAGACGGACCAACATAGCTCCTAAGTAAACTAAGAGTGGTAGACCAGACCGCCTTTGAGCGAGATCAGCACTATACATACCGAATTATTGTAAATACATATAAAAAACAGTACAGACGGACCAACATAGCTCCTAAGTAAACTAAGAGTGGTAGACCAGACCGCCTTTGAGCGAGATCAGCAGCACTATACATACCGAATTATTGTAAATACATATAAAACAGTACAGACGGACCAACATAGCCCTAAGTAAACTAAGAGTAGACCGCCTTTGAGCGAGATCAGCACTATTCATACCGAATTATTGTGGATACATATAAAACAGTACAGACGGACCAACATTCTAAGTAAACTAAGATGGTAGACCGCCTTTGAGCGAGATCAGCACTATTCATACCGAATTATTGTGGATACATATAAAAAACAGTACAGACGGACCAACATAGCTCCTAAGTAAACTAAGAGTGGTAGACCGCCTTTGAGCGAGATCAGCACTATTCATACCGAATTATTGTGGATACATATAAAAAACAGTACAGACGGACCAACATAGCTCCTAAGTAAACTAAGAGTGGTAGACCGCCTTTGAGCGAGATCAGCACTATTCATACCGAATTATTGTGGATACATATAAAAAACAGTACAGACGGACCAACATAGCTCCTAAGTAAACTAAGAGTGGTAGACCGCCTTTGAGCGAGATGAGAATTATTTACATAAAACTACTGTGTATGCACATCAGACATCTTACTGGACCAGTGTAAGTCGTAAGTAAATGAAAATTTGTAATACGCCTTTGAGCGAGATCAGCATTAGATATATAAAACTACTGTGTATGTACATCCAAGACATCTTACTGGACCAGTGCAAGTGTAAGTAAATGAAAAGTTGCATCACGCTTTTGAGCGAAATAAGCATTAGTTATATAAAACTACTGTGTATGCACATTAAACATCTTACTGGACCGATATCGGTCCAGTAAGATGTTACGAGTTATATAACTCGTAAGTAAATAATAGTTGTAACACGCCTTTGGGCGAGATCAGCATTAGTAGTGTAAAAGACTGTGTATGCACATTAAACATCTTACTGGACCGATATAACTCGTAAGTAAATAATAGTTGTAACACGCCTTTGGGCGAGATCAGCATTAGTAGTGTAAAAGACTGTGTATGCACATTAAACATCTTACTGGACCGATATAACTCGTAAGTAAATAATAGTTGTAAAACGCCTTTGGGCAAGATCAGCATTAGTAGTGTAAAAGACTGTGTATGCACATTAAACATCTTACTGGACCGATATAACTCGTAAGTAAATAATAGTTGTAACACGCCTTTGGGCGAGATCAGAATTTGTTATATAAAACTACTGTGTATACACATCAGACATCTTACTGGACCAGTGTAAGTCGTAAGTTAATGAAAATATGTAACACGCCTTTGAGCGAGATCAGCATATATACATAAAACAACTGACTATGAACATCAAAGACATATTACTAGACCTGTGTAAGTCGTAAGTAAATTAAAATTTGTAACACGCCTTTGAGCGAGATCAGCATTGAGTATATAGTACTACTGTGTATGCACATCAAAGACATCTTACTGGACCGATATAACTCTTGAGTAAATGAAAAGTTGTGATTCACTTTTGAGCGTGATCAGCATAAAATATATAAAATTACTATTTATCGCATCAAAGACATCTTACTGGACCAGTGTAAGTCGTAAGTAAATTAAAATTTGTAACACGCCTTTTAGCGAGATCAGCACAATATAAAAACTATTGCCTGTAGCCGATGTAGACACGACTTGAATGCGGGCATCGAATATTCATCAGAAGGACAGCAACACTTAAAACATTTATTTATATTGGAATCAGCACTGAATAAAATTTATTTTTGTTTGCTATATTACTACATATACAGTAAATACATTTGCAAGCTAAGCAATCAATTCTCTAGCGCCAGCGCGACAGACTGGCAGTTTTGGGAGAGAGAGACGCAGGCATTCGGCGGGCCCTCTCTGTTCGGTGACTCATCAACGTTACCGAGCCGAGCACTTTTGACGTGACAACGTCTTAAATTAGGTTGCGGCTGGGAGTCACTTTGAAAAGTGTAACGCTCGGTAACGTAACGATGAGTCACCGAACGAGAGAGAGGCCCGCCGAATGCCTGCGTCTCTCTCTCCCACTCAACTATGATCGGTCTGCGCGCGCAGCACTAGAGAATTAGTGCATACAGTTTGCAAAATGTATTGCAGTTATTGTATGTATATTTGTATATAAATACGTATGTATGTGTAAAGGTAAAAATAAAATTTTGTTAATATGAAATTCAGTGCGAGATTCTTTGTATAAATTAATGTTTTAAATATAATTCTTTGTATAAATAAATGTTTTAAATTGTTACTATTATTTCATCCTTCTTCCTACTATACGAATGAATATTCACATTAAAATGATTTTACCATTCAAAGTCGTTGTCACGTAAAACTTTCGCCCGTATACCGACTTTACAGGCAACCAAATTTTTTCATAAGTGACTCCCAGCCGCAACCTAATTTAAGACGTTGTCACGTCAAAAAAACTACTGTGCATGAACATCAAAGATATATTACTTGACCGACATAACTCTTACGTAAATGAAAAGTTGTAACACGCCTTTGAGCGAGATCAACAATTAATATGTAAAACTACTGGGTATGCGCATTAAAGACATCTTTTTGGACCAGTGTAACTCGCAAATAAATGAAAATTTTCATCACGCCTTTGAGCAAGATCAGAATTAGATACATTTAACTACTATCTATGCACATCAAAGACATCTTAATGAACCAGTGAAGGCGTATGTAAATTAAAATTTGAAACACGCCTTTGAGCGAAATCAGCACTTGTCACGTTAAGTTATTTTTGCACTTATATTAATTTGCTTATATATACTTTAGTTATATAAAATTATGTAAATAAAATAAAACTTACATTAATTTGCACATCTTCACTATGCAGAAAAATGTATAAACCTTAAATTTAAAATTAATCATCATTTTCTACTTGGTGACCGGGTCGATGATAGATTTCATAAAGTTAATGTAAATAAAAAGCTTTATTGTAACCAGTCATCATATCCCGGATATAATAAATTTTTGAAGCGACTTTTTTATAATTACGTATTTGTATGCAGTTTCTTCTCGTAAAAACATGTGTGATCGCCTATAAGCGGAGCGGCAAATGTAAGGTCGTCTTAAAATATTTGTGATTAGAAATATGTATGGAGTCGATTGGTATATTTTTATGTTTTCTTTTGTTAAGAAGATTTATCTAATGGATAACAAAAGCTTTCATTTTTAACAACATTTAAATGATAATTTAACCTAAAGTTAGTACTGAGAGTCGCTTTCTACATCATACAGTTTTCCCATAGGTGGAGCGCGATGTGTCGAACACTAAAACTATGAAGCGGGTTTTCGTGCAGTACAGAGCTGCGGCCTAGTGCTCACTCTTGTACTAACGTAAAAACTCCATTCTAAACCAAGTACACGCTTGCACGTCTAGTCTACATGAAGTGTGTGCAAATAGTAAAATGCCAGTGACTCCGAAAGGAGCAAAATATATGGCAAAGTTTAATCAGTGTTGAGCGTTTGTGCATTATTAGCAAGTACTAACGATTCTATATACATGAACTGTTTCAACTGCTCAGAATGTTTTATTTTCTCAAAATGGCAGATGTGCCTTCACCTCGAGCGGAGTGATACGAGATTAAATACGTGTATAAGGGCATTCAAATTATTCCGCATTGCTAAATCATTATAACATACGAAAGACATGATGATACTACCCTGAACGGTGGATCACTCGGCTCGCGGGTCGATGAAGAACGCAGCCAACTGCGCGTCATAGTGTGAACTGCAGGACACGCTCGAACATCGACATTTCGAACGCAAATTGCGGTCCGCGGAGACACGTCCGGGACCACTCCTGTCTGAGGGCTGGCCGTACACCAAAGGGCCACACTGCGAACGCTTTCCAACAGTAAGGCGTTCTGCCGTTGACGGTTTCGACGCGCGTTGCCTCTTCGCTGCCTTTCGGTGGCGATGGGGACGGTGTCGTCCGTTTAAATATTAGTCTCTGTGGGTATTATTACTCGCGACTTTTGGTCGTCTCGACGAAGCCGACACGTCGTAAGAGGTCGGTGTAGTCGATGAAACGATTGGAACGATGCGCGTAAAATATACAATTTAGAGATCGCTGTAAGCGGAAACTCCGTAGCGCGCTTTCGTCGTGCGGACGGATATACGAGTCTGCCTACGCACCCTATCGCCGGCCTCAGATCAGGGAGGATCACCCGCTGAATTTAAGCATATCAGTAAGCGGAGGAAAAGAAACTAACCAGGATTTCCTCAGTAGCGGCGAGCGAACAGGAAAGAGCCCAGCGCCGAATCGCGCGATCGTACCGGTCGCGCGACATGTGGCGTTCGGGAGGTTCTCGTCGTCGGGTCTCCTGTCCAAGTTCCTCTTGAACGGGGCCGCTTTCCCGGAGAGGGTGCCAGGCCCGTAGAGACGGAGCGCGGCGGCGAGAGGGACTCTCCTTAGAGTCGGGTCGCTTGAGAGTGCAGCCCCAAGCGGGTGGTAAACTCCATCTAAGGCTAAATATCACCGCGAGACCGATAGCGAACGAGTACCGTGAGGGAAAGTTGAAAAGAACTTTGAAGAGAGAGTTCAAGAGTACGTGAAACCGTTCAGGGGTAAACCTGCGAAACTCGAATGAAGGAACGGAGAGATTCAACACTGGCCCGCCGCAAAAGTGTGTGGGAGGTGTGCACTTCTCTCTTAGTAAAACGTTGCGACCCACTCCGTATCCGACTAAGGAACTATCGTAGCCGATGGCGTCGGGCGTCGTCGGACCAGCGTTAGTTACTGTTGGTAAAGAGTGGTAGACTACGATTCGCGCACGCGCTTTTGACGCGTTCGGCCCTACTCGCGGGTGTAGTAGTGCCGTAGTCCGCCTTTGCGCGAACTATGGCGCTGCACGCTCGAGTTTGTGCCTGTCTTGCGACATCGGACGGTGCGTGTCTCGGTCGGCGACGATTACGTTTCGGGCACTCGCAGGACCCGTCTTGAAACACGGACCGAGGAGTCTAGCATGTGTGCGAGTCATTGAGTTTTTGAAGCTGAAAGGCGAAACGAAAGTGAAGCGGTGTTTCTAACGGAGCACCCGGGGAGGATGATCGCGGAACTCCGTCCGCGCTCCGCACTTCCGAGGCGTTCTTTTCCCAATTTGCGGATGTGGACGTGCTATGAGCACAAATGCTGGGACCCGAAAGACGGTGATCTATGCCTGGTCAGGTCGAAGTCACGGGAAACTGTGATGGAGGACCGAAGCGATTCTGACGTGCAAATCGATCGTCTGAACTGGGTATAGGGGCGAAAGACCAATCGAACCGTCTAATAGCTGGTTCCGTCCGAAGTTTCCCTCAGGATAGCTGGCGCCGATCGTGAACAGTCTCATCCGGTAAAGCGACTGATTGGAGTATTAGAAATCGAAACGTTTCCTAACTCTTCTCAAACTCTAAATGGGTGAGAACTCCGGCTTGCTTAAATATTGAAGCTCGCGATTCGATGACGGTGCCAAGTGGGCCAATTTTGGTAAGCAGAACTGGCGCTGCGGGATGAACCGAACGTAGAGTTAAGGCGCCCAAAAGACGCTCACAGTTACCTAAAAGAGGTTGGACGTTCAAGACATCAGGACGGTGGCCATGGAGGTTGGTATCCGCTAAGGAGTGTGTAACAACTCACCTGAATAAGCGTGCAGCTCTGAAAATGGATGGCGCTCAAGTGTCTTGCCTATACTCTACCGTTACCGGCACGTGCGGTGGACGGCCAATGTCCGCCATTAAGCCGTAACGAGTAGGACGAGCGCGGCGGAGAGCGCAGAAGGGTCTGGGCGTGAGCCCGCCTGGAGCCTCCGTCGGTGCAGATCTTGGTGGTAGTAGCAAATACTCCGGTGAGGCCCCGGAGGACCGACGTGGAGAAGGGTTTCGCGTAAACAGTAGTTGCACGCGAGTCAGTCGATCCTAAGCTCAAGGAGAAATCTTTTTTATGGATGTGTTTCTGTAATAAGAACTACGTCCGTCGAGCGAAAGGGAATCCGGTTGAAATTCCGGAACCCGGCAGCGGAAGCGTTTCAGTAATCGTTCGTTCGCTCCAAAAGGGTGTGAATGTTCGACGGGGTGACCCGAACGGGCCTGAAGACGCCGTCTGGAGGTTCGGGAAGAGTTTTCTTTTCTATTTGAGCGTTCGAGTTCCGCGGAATTCTGTAGAAGGGAGATGCGGTTCGGAACGCGAAGAGCATCGCTATGGAGCGATGTCCGGATCCTCCATACGGACCTTGAAAATTCAGGTGAGGGACATACGCGTAATGTCGCGCCGGCTCGTACCCATATCCGCAGCAGGTCTCCGAGGTGAAGAGCCTCTGGTCGATAGAATAATGTAGGTAAGGGAAGTCGGCAAATTGGATCCGTAACTTCGGAATAAGGATTGGCTCCGAGGGCCGAGGCGAGTCGAGCTCGAGAGTGAAAGGACGCGTCGGAGTACGGCTGGTGTAAAGTCATCCGAAACTCTGACCTCCGATAGATCTTTCGAGTAGTGAATCTCGGATCGTGGCATCTCTCGATTCGAGGTACCTACGACCGCCGTAAACGGCCAACTCGGAACTGGCACGGACAAGGAGAATCCGACTGTCTAATAAAAACATAGCATTGCGATGGCCCTCGCGGGTGTTGACGCAATGTGATTTCTGCCCGGTGCTCGGAATGTCAACGTGAAGAAATTCGTCGAAGCACGGGTAAACGGCGGGAGTAACTATGACTCTCTTAAGGTAGCCAAATGCCTCGTCACCTAATTAGTGACGCGCATGAATGGATCAACGAGATTCTCGCTGTCCCTATCTACTATCTAGCGAAACCACAGCCAAGGGAACGGGCTTGGGAGAATCAGCGGGGAAAGAAGACCCTGTCGAGCTTGACTCTAGTCTGGTACTGTGACGAGAGGCGAGAGGTGTAGCAAAGTGGGAGGCCGTCCGCGGCCGTCGCTGGAATACCACTACTCTCGTCGTCACGTCGCTCACTCGGTTAAGCGAAAACTGTACCGGTCGAATGATTTCGAGCGGCACAGAGTTTGGTTTCAAGCGTGAAGTGAACGCTTCGCGTGGTTCGATCCGAAGACACTGCCAGGCGGGGAGTTTGACTGGGGCGGTACACCTGCCAAAGAATAACGCAGGTGTCCCAAGGCCAGCTCAGCGAGGACGGAAACCTCGCGTGGAGCAGAAGGGCAAAAGCTGGCTTGATCCAGATGTTCAGTACGCATAGGGACTGCGAAAGCACGGCCTATCGATCCTCTCTCGTAAAGAGCTTTTAGAGAGAGGTGCCAGAAAAGTTACCGCAGGGATAACTGGTTTGTGGCGGCCGAGCGCCCATAGCGACGTCGCTTTTTGATTCTTCGATGTCGGCTCTTCCTATCATAGTGAAGCGAAAATTGCTAAGTGTTGGATTGTTCACCCATAAAAAGGGAACGTGAGCTGGGTTTAGACCGTCGTGAGACAGGTCAGTTTTACCCTACTGATGGCGCGTCCTCGCGATAGTAATACTGCTTAATTCCACAGTAACCGTGGTATCGGACATTTGGTCGTGCACTCGGCCGAGCGGCCGGCGGTGCCAAGCTACCATCCGTGGGATAACGTCTGAACGCATATAAGACAGAAACCCGTCTAGCCGAATCGGGCGAGGATACCTCAAGCGGGGGCCCCGGAGTCGAAAGTGCTCCAAACAATGTGAACTCTTATTAGTCGGACTTTATGCGTAAGGTTCGGCGTCGAAGCCCTACACGGCGCCTCGGGTTAAAGCGGTAGCGCGAGACGATGCGCAGCGCTCCCGGCGCCTGTATTAAAGTAGTTCGAGGTCGGGGCCCGGAATCGTCTGTAGACGACCTTCGTTCCTGGCGGGGTGTTGTAAGCAGGAGAACAGCCTCGAGCTGTGATCTGTTGAGACTTAGCCCCTTTGCTAGGCGATTCGTCAAAGAAGGCGAATTCATTTATGAATCTACTCGAATCGACTCCCCGCAGCAAAGTAAAAATAGTTTTTTTTTTATGTAATAAAATAACGTCTATTATAAATATTGACAACTTAGCTGAAAAACGGGGAATATTATCGAGACTAAATGTAACTTTTGAAATTTTTCAAGCTCAAACTTTTTTTTAGATACATAGCGTACGCAAACAAAATAATTTTCGGTTGTCAGCAAACTACCTGTGTTATTCAATACACTGAATAAAAAAATTCTACCTAATGGGGCGATAAATCGATTTAGTTATGTTTAGAAATACATTTAAAAAATCTCGTTTTATTGGTGTTTCCAGGCAATGTTGGGAAATCGGCCGGTCTCGAATTCAGAAGACCCCGGTTCGATTCGACATGACTCATTTTTTTCAAGTCTTCTAGTTTTTTTTCAAGCTTCTTTTTTTTTTCCCAAAAAAATTCCCAAAAAAATAACATCATTTAAGTCTTGTTTGGTTTGGTTGATTTACCAAAAAAGAAACGAGCGAAGCCCGGTCATCGGTACTGAAGAATTTAAGTGCTGATTTATTAATATTATTTTATTATTGTATCGACCACAAAATAATTTCCAATCTTCATATAATTTGCAATGGAGATTTGTATATCCGAAATAATTCTAGATGCATCATCTTCTCAATAAGAGACAAGATAATGAAATGTATTTATAAGCGCAATGCGATCATTGCTATTAATAAGACTTCCAGGAGTATTTTGAAATTCTAACCAACAGAAATATGTTCCGTCGAATTTAGATATTTGTGTTTGCGGCAATTTCAAACCGATTTCTTGACGATCGAGACGGCATGAGACCTCATGAGTGGAACTATATCTGCTCCCACATTCAAGTTCTTTAGAGGAAAGGATGCATTTAGATTCACAATTACAAAGGAATGTTTAAGTACATTTTTTAGAAAGGACGCTAAACTTATCCTTGTGCATTTTCACCGCGCGCCATGATACTTTAATGTTCTCACCGCTCGTTCCAACCGTGATCCTTGGACGACCTGGCCGTAGCTCGATGCTTCGCTTAATGATTTTAGTCTTCACACATTGTTCCTCTATTTTAGGAAGTTACGCGAACACGTAGGCAGACTGTTCACTTTAATTTTTCTTGTAATTGTTCGTAATTTTTTTGGATTCTACAATAGTTCAGTTCATGGACCATCATTTTATTTTCAATTTCAAGAACTTAAGGACAGTGCAAAAAAAGAAATTTGAAAATTTATATATTTGATGAAAAATAATGTTTGAATAAAAAGTCGCAAATTTGAATGAACATAATTTGCACATAGTGCAGGATGACGTATAGATACCGAATTTGCGGTGAAATACTAGAAAGACGTGCGCTGGAACACCAGCCTTAAGGTAAGATCGGCGTTAGAGATATAAAATTGTTATAAATACATATCAAAATACAAGCCAGTCAGGCCAATATAGCTCGTAAGTAAACTGAAATAGGTAGCCAGTTTTTTGGCGAGATCAGCGTAAGATATATAAAACGACTGTGTATGCACCTCAAAAACACCTAACGGACCAAAATAATTCGTAAGTAAATGAAAAGTTATAACACGCCTTTGGGCGAGATCAGCGTAAAAGATACATAATTATCATGAATACATATCAAAATACAAGCCAGTCAGGCCAATATAGCTCGTAAGTAAACTAAAATAGGTAGCCAGTTTTTGGGCGAGATCAGCTTTAGGTATATAAAACGACAGTGTATGCACCTCAAAAACACCTAACGGACCAAAATAATTCGTAAGTAAATGAAAAGTTATAACACGCCTTTGGGCGAGATCAGCGTAAAAGATACATAATTATCATGAATACATATCAAAATACAAGCCAGTCAGGCCAATATAGCTCGTAAGTAAACTAAAATAGGTAGCCAGCTGTTTGGGCGAGATCAGCTTTAGGTATATAAAACGACAGTGTATGCACATCAAAACACCTAACAGGACCAATATAACTCGTAAGTAAATGAAAAGTTATAACACGCCTTTGGGCGAGATCAGCGTAAAAGATACATAATTATCATGAATACATATCAAAATACAAGCCAGTCAGGCCAATATAGCTTGTAAGTAAACTAAAATAGGTAGCCAGTTTTTTGGCGAGATCAGCGTAAGATATATAAAACGACTGTGTATGCACATCAAAACACCTAACGGACCAATATAATTCGTAAGTAAATGAAAAGTTATAACACGCCTTTGAGCGAGATCAGCATTAGATATATGAAACTACTGTATGTACATCAAAGATATGTCACGGGACCATGAGTCGTAAGTAAATGAAAAGTTATAACACGCCTTTGAGCGAGATCAGCATTAGATATATAAAACTACTGTGTATGCACATCAAAGATGTAACTGGACCAGTATAAGTCGTAAGTAAATGAAAAGTTATAACACGCCTTTGGGCGAGATCAGCATTAGATATATGAAACTACTGTGTATGCACATCAAAGATATGTCACTGGACCAATATAGTCGTAAGTAAATGAAAAGTTATAACACGCTTTTGAGCGAGATCAGCATTAGGTATATAAAACTACTGTGTATGCACATCAAAGATATGTCACTGGACCAATATAAGTCGTAAGTAAATGAAAAGTTATAACACGCCTTTGAGCGAGATCAGCATTAGATATATAAAACTACTGTGTATGCACATCAAAGATATGTCACTGGACCAATATGAGTCGTAAGTAAATGAAAAGTTATAACACGCCTTTGAGCGAGATCAGCATTAGATATATGAAACTACTGTGTATGCACATCAAAGACATGTCACTGGACCAGTATAAGTCGTAAGTAAATGAAAAGTTATAACACGCTTTGAGCGAGATCAGCATTAGATATATGAAACTACTGTGTATGCACATCAAAGATATGTCACTGGACCAGTATGAGTCGTAAGTAAATGAAAAGTTATAACACGCCTTTGAGCGAGATCAGCATTAGATACATGAAACTACTGTGTATGCACATCAAAGATATGTCACTGGACCAGTATGAGTCGTAAGTAAATGAAAAGTTATAACACGCCTTTGAGCGAGATCAGCATTAGATATATGAAACTACTGTGTATGCACATCAAAGATATGTCACTGGACCAGTATGAGTCGTAAGTAAATGAAAAGTTATAACACGCCTTTGAGCGAGATCAGCATTAGATATATGAAACTACTGTGTATGCACATCAAAGATGTCACTGGACCAGTATGAGTCGTAAGTAAATGAAAAGTTATAACACGCCTTTGAAAGAGATCAGCATTAGGGACATGAAACTACTATGAATATATAACAAAACAGTCAGTCGGATTAACATAGCTCGTAAATGAAAAGTTATAATCGCCTTTGAGCGAGATCAGCATTAGTTATGAAACTACTGTGTATGCACATCAAAATGCCTTACTGGACCAGTATAACTCGTAAGTAAATGAAAAGTTGCATTACGCCTTTGAGCGAGATCAGCATTAGTTATATGAAACTACTGTGTATGCACATCAGACATCTACTGGACCGATATAAGTTGTAAATGAAAGTTGTATCACGCCTTTGAGCGAGATCAGCATTAAATATATGAAACTACTGTGTATGCACATCAAAGATATGTCACTGGACCAGTATGAGTCGTAAGTAAATGAAAAGTTATAACACGCCTTTGAGCGAGATCAGCATTATATATATGAAACTACTGTGTATGCACATCAAAGATATGTCACTGGACCAGTATGAGTCGTAAGTAAATGAAAAGTTATAACACGCCTTTGAGCGAGATCAGCATTAGATATATAAAACTACTGTGTATGCACATCAAAGATGTGTCACTGGACCAGTATGAGTCGTAAGTAAATAAAGTTATAACACGCCTTTGAGCGAGATCAGCATTAGATATATGAAACTACTGTGTATGCACATCAAAACACTTACTGGACCAGAGTATCTCGTAAGTAAATGAAAAGTTATAACACGCCTTTGAGCGAGATCAGCATAAGTATATCAATTATTGTATGCATATCAAAAGCAGCACATCTGGATTAACATAGCTCGAAAATAAGTTGTTGCAGTGAATCGCCTTTGAGCGAGATCAGCATTAGATATATAAAACTACTGTGTGCACATCAAAAATGCCTTACTGGACCAGTATAACTCGTAAGTAAATGAAAAGTTGATAACACGCCTTTGAGCGAGATCAGCATTAGATATATGAAACTACTGTGTATGCACATCAAACATCTACTGGACCGATATAACTCGTAAGTAAATGAAAAGTTGAACACGCCTTTGAGCGAGATCAGCATTAGATATATGAAACTACTGTATGCACATCAAAGATATGTCACTGGACCAGTATGAGTCGAGTAAATGAAAAGTTATAACACGCCTTTGAGCGAGATCAGCATTAGATATATGAAACTACTGTGTATGCACATCAAAGATGTGTCACTGGACCAGTATGAGTCGTAAGTAAATGAAAAGTTATAACACGCCTTTGAAAGATCGGCATAAGGGACATCTAATTTTATGAATATATAACGAAAACAGCTCAGTCGGATTAACATAGCTCGAAAAATAAGAAAGTAGTGAATCGCCTTTGAGCGAGATTAGCATTAGTTATGTAAACTACTGTATGTGCACATCAAAATCATCTTACTGGACCAGTGTAACTCGTAAGTAAATGAAAATTTGCATTATGCCTTTGAGCGAGATCAGCATTAGTTTTATGAGACTACTGTGTATGTGCATCAGACATCTAATGGACCGATATAACTCGTAAGTAAATGAAAAGTTGGATCACGCCTGTGAGCGAGATCAGCATTACTTACATGAAACTACTGTGTATGCACATCAAAGATATGTCACTGGACCAGTATGAGTCGTAAGTAAATGAAAAGTTATAACACGCCTTTGAGCGAGATCAGCGTTATATACATGAAACTACTGTGTATGCACATCAAAGATATGTCACTGGACCAGTATGAGTCGTAAGTAAATGAAAAGTTATAACACGCCTTTGAGCGAGATCAGCATTAGGTATATAAAACTACTGTGTATGCACATCAAAGATGTGTCACTGGACCAGTATGAGTCGTAAGTAAATAAAAAGTTATAACACGCCTTTAAGCGAGATCAGCATTAGTTACATGAAACTACTGTGTATGCACATCAAAATCACTTTACTGAACCAGAGTATCTCGTAAGTGAATGAAAAGTTATAACACGCCTTTGAACGTGATCGGCACAAGTGATGGAATTATTATGAATATATATCAAAGCAGCACAGTGGATTAACATAGCTCGTAAATAAGAGTAGTGAATCGCCTTTGAGCGAGATCAGCATTAGTTATAAAACTACTGTGTATGCACATCAAAATCATCTTACTGGACCAGTATAACTCGTAAGTAAATGAAAATTTGTAACACGCCTTTGAGCGAGATCAGCATTAGATATATGAAACTACTGTGTATGCACATCAGACATCTACTGGACCGATATAAGTCGTAAGTAAATGAAAAGTTGTAACACGCCTTTGAGCGAGATCAGCATTAGATATATGAAACTACTGTGTATGCACATCAAAGATATGTCACTGGACCAGTATGAGTCGTAAGTAAATGAAAAGTTATAACACGCCTTGAGCGAGATCAGCATTAATATATGAAACTACTGTGTATGCACATCAAAGATGTGTCACTGGACCAGTATGAGTCGTAAGTAAATGAAAAGTTATAACACGCCTTTGAAAGTGATCAGCAGTAAGGGACAACTAATTTTATGAATATATAACGAAAACAGCTCAATGGATTCAATATAGCTCGAAATAAGTTAAAAGTAGTGAATCGCCTTTGAGCGAGATCAGCATTAGTTATATAAACTACTGTATGCACATCAAAATCGCCTTACTGGACCAGTGTAACTCGTAAGTAAATGAAAATTTGCAATTACGCCTTTGAGCGAGATCAGCATTAGTTATATGAAACTACTGTGTATGCACATCAGACATCTACTGGACCGATATAACTCGTAAGTAAATGAAAAGTTGATCACGCCTTTGAGCGAGATCAGCATTACATACATGAAACTACTGTGTATGCACATCAAAGATATGTCACTGGACCAGTATGAGTCGTAAGTAAATGAAAAGTTATAACACGCTTTTGAGCGAGATCAGCATTAGATATATGAAACTACTGTGTATGCACATCAAAGATATGTCACTGGACCGGTATGAGTCGTAAGTAAATGAAAAGTTATAACACGCTTTTGAGCGAGATCAGCATTAGATATATGAAACTACTGTGTATGCACATCAAAGATATGTCACTGGACCGGTATGAGTCGTAAGTAAATGAAAAGTTATAACACGCCTTTGAGCGAGATCAGCATTATATATATGAAACTACTGTGTATGCACATCAAAGATATGTCACTGGACCAGTATGAGTCGTAAGTAAATGAAAAGTTATAACACGCCTTTGAGCGAGATCAGCATTAGATATATGAAACTACTGTGTATGCACATCAAAGATATGTCACTGGACCAGTATGAGTCGTAAGTAAATGAAAAGTTATAACACGCCTTTGAGCGAGATCAGCATTAGTTATATGAAACTACTGTGTATGCACATCAAAGATATGTCACTGGACCAGTATGAGTCAAGTAAATGAAAAGTTATAACACGCCTTTGAGCGAGATCAGCATTAGTTATATGAAACTACTGTGTATGCACATCAAAGATATGCTCACTGGACCAGTATGAGTCGTAAGTAAATGAAAAGTTATAACACGCCTTTGAGCGAGATCAGCATTAGATATATGAAACTACTGTGTATGCACATCAAAGATATGTCACGAGACCAGTATGAGTCGTAAGTAAATGAAAAGTTATAACACGCCTTTGAGCGAGATCAGCATTAGGTATATGAAACTACTGTGTATGCACATCAAAGATGTCACTGGACCAGTATGAGTCGTAAGTAAATAAAAAGTTATAACACGCCTTTAAGCGAGATCAGCATTAGTTACATGAAACTACTGTGTATGCACATCAAAGATATATCACGGGACATATCATTATGCCTTTGAGCGAGATCAGCATTAAATATATAAAACTGCTGCGTATGCACATCAAAGATATATTCTTAGCAAATGCAAATCCAATAGTAAATGTCGATATTATTCTCGGAATCATCACTCGTTATTGCATTTTATGAATGAAAAGAAAGGGAATGATACTATCTCACTTGCACCTATTACTTCTGATATCCACGCTACTATTCACAAAGAAAATAAAGCGAGTATTCCCACACCGACCTATATCACTATGTACGGTTAATCCGTGCAAAATACTCGCTATTGCCGATCCATCTCTGCGTAAACGAGCCGTCACTACGTTGATCTTGTTAGGTGCCGCGCAATGTAATGCTCTCGACAGTTTAGGTAATATTCACAGATTACGTTTATTGGTAGATAGTGCATCGGAACGAAATTTAATTACCATTGAATGTTGTAGAATTTTAAATTTACCGTTATATCCCCCGCCAGATACCGTATCAGCGGGCATCGGTGACGTCACGAGTTCTATCGAAGGCGTCACTTGCTTAACGATTCGCTCGCGCTACGACGACTCGGTCCGGTTCACAATACAACCGCTCGTAGTGAATCGCATCACTAACGCATTACCTACCGCTAATATAGATCATACGCGATTAGATTATTTAAACGATTTACCGCTATCAGACTTTAAGTATTATAAACCCGCAAATATACACCTTATTTTAGGTCAGATTTATTCGCTCGCATATTACGCCACAAGACCGTTTCTCGAGGAACATCCGAGCCAGTTACAGTTGAAACACTATTAGGTTATTTAGTTTTAGGGGAGGCTCCCGTTATCAACTCCGCTATTAGCAATACTACTTGTCGGTCATTTTGTACTTTGAACAAATTGAAACACGCTCAAAAAAATTTTTCGAACTAGAGGAGGTGCCGGACGTCTCTTTACTCACGCCGGAAGAAAATGAATGTGAATTAATATATTCAAGGACGGTTAAGCGCGAGTCGAGCGGCCGATATGTGACCGTGATTCCGTTCAAAGGCGATCCAAACACACTCGGTGACTCATTGCAGAGCGCTACGCGTAAATATTATTGTCTTGAACGTAAATTATTAAGTAATCCGCAAATTAAAGAAGAATAATAAAATTTTTTCATAGAATATTTAAATAAAGGTTACTTGAAACCCGTAATCAACCCTTCAAGTTTAAATTTTAGTAAGCAATACGTAATCCTGCATCACTGCGTGGTACTTTCCGATAAATCCACAACGAAATTACGTGTCGTTCTGGATGCCAGTATGAAGACAACTTCTGGTCAATCACTGAATGATTTATTGCATACGGAGAAAATTTACAGAACAGTCTATTTGAAATTATTTTGAATTTTAGACTATTTTCTGTTGGTCAGTGCCGACATACGACAGATGTATCTTCAAATATTAACGAATGTAAATCATCATCGCTGGCAACGACTATTATATCGCTTTAACACGAATGATTCGCTTCAGTTATTTAAAATGACGCGTGTTCCTTTTGGATCACGGTCTAGCCCTTACGTAGCAAACCGCACTGTTCGTCAATTAATTATCGATAAACGTGATCGATATCCTCTCGCCGCACAAAGCGCTCAAAAGTATCTCTATATGGATGATTTGGCATCCAGCTACCCTTCAGAAGATGAAGCCATCGAGGTTTCGAATCAGCTGATTAAATCATTTGAAGCTGGAGGTTTCCAATTAGTTAAGTTCTCAAGTAACTCTCCTTGCATTTAAAAAAATATACCGCATGATCATCGCGTTTGGGAAGTTATTGAATTCGATTCTAACGACAACTTCAAAATTTTAGGTGTAAATTGGCATTCAGCAGCGGATATGTTGAGCTTTAGAGTTGAATCAGACAATCGGGAATGTACGAAGCGCAATATTTAGTCTACTATAGCACGTTTTTGGGATTTAATGGGTTTTGTTGCTCCAGTTACCCTTCTGGCCAAATTAATTATTAAATCGTTGTAGGAACGTACAATCGCTTGGGACGAGATTCCACCCCAAAATATAATAAGTATTTGGAATCAATTTCAAAGTGAACTACCGCTACTTGAAAACGTACAACTATCTCGTCACGTCGGGGTTACCGCTAATTGCACAGTTTCAATCTTAGGATTCGCGGATGCTTCGGAAAAGGCTTACGGTGGCGTGGTTTATATTCATATGTATAACTCTAAAAATAACTAGACTAAAATAATCAGACTAGCTTATTATGTGCTAAATCGAAAGTCGCACCGTTACGAATCGTAACATTGGCACGATTAGAACTTTGTGCAATTTTAATTTTCTCAAAGCTAGTGCGCACGTCATCGATACTTATTCTGAGCGCCATAAAATAGATGACGTGTTTGCGTTTTCGGATAGTACGGTGGCGCTCGCATGGATTCATTCTTCACCCTCGCGCTGGCAGACATTTGTTGCAAATAGAGTCACAAAAATACATAAAAACATTTTACCAAATAATTTTTATCACATAAGTGGTAAATTGAACTCCGCGGACTGTTTATCCCGTGGCCTGGTGCCTAAGGAGCTATTAAACCACACGCTTTGGTCTAATGGCCCCCTTTTCGCCCATAAACCCATTAATAAATGGCCTGTCATGCGATTTGATCCTACTAGTGTTTCTGAACCGCCAGAAATAAAACATAAAGTACTCACTACAACCACGGAAACTCCCGTACTTCACATATTTTACTCGCTCGTGTTACACCTTTCTTCTTAGTATAAATTGCTTAGGATAATAATTATTTTAGTGATTAGATTTGTAAAAATATTACCGCACAAATTTAATATTTTGCATGTTGAAATCGCAGAGTTAGCAGCTGTTAAGGCTCTCCAGGTCATATCGTTTGCTAGAGACTTAAAAAAATTCGGACAGGGAAAATTGTATCTGCAGTTCTTCAAAGGTTAAATGTTTTTCTTCATAATGATGTACTATGAGTAGAAGGTCGGCTGGTAAACGCTGACATGCCGTTTGATAGTAGACACCCTATTTTGCTACCGCGCCGCGATCACATTGTTGATCTTATTATAGACTATTATCATCATAAATATTATGACCGCAATTATTCTTGTCTTTGATTCGACAAAAATACTGGATCCTTTCCGCCCGCAATATAACACGTCAACGTGTACGAAAGTGTAATATCTGTTCTAGAACTAATCCGAACCTGAGTTTCCGCTGATGGCCGATCTGCCGTCGTATAGAGTGAGGGAAGCTAAAGCCTTTCGTCACACAGGAATAGACTATGCGGGACCGCTTTATATCATTCCGTACAGACGCCGCGGCGTACACAAAATCAAGGCTTACGTATGTCTCTTCGTGTGTTTGGTGACGAAAGCGGTGCATAACGAGCTAGCTTCGGATTTGAGTACCGAAGCGTTTTTAAACGCTTATAACGCTTTTTTTCTCGTCGAGGCCCAGTAGGTACGATATGTTCAGACTGTGGTACTAATTTTGTAGGTGCAAAGTCCCATTCAAATAACATATATAATGTACTCGAGTCTGAACAATATCATCATCATCATCATCATCATCGCTCGACCTTCAGCCAGTCGCAATGACTGAAAGGGACAAGTCCCGATACACCGAAGGGAGCGTAAATATCGGGGGGAGTGTAGATTCTATTCTGGATTAGGAGTGACGGGAGTTTGTAGAGCCAGCCGGTATTCGTGCAACCTTTAGCCAGAAACTGGATTAAGGATGGGTAATAGATACTATAATGTGTCAATAATTACAGTAGGAAGGGGCAAGTTTCTTCCATTTGTCTCCGTTCTCCGTTTTCTTTGCTTGGTGTAGAGCTTTCAGTGTTTGCTTCTGGATGTTGGTATGGTTCGTCCGTAATCTTTTAGTTTCTACGTTGCTCATTGCTAATGTGGCCTATTCCCTTTAGTTTTTGTTGTGTTAAGTCATGTGTGTTCTAAGATAGCCTTAATATTGTTAATAAATAATTATTAATATTGTCGAGACTAAATGTAACTTTTGAAATTTTTCAAGCTCAAACTTTTTTTTAAATACATAGCGTACGCAAACAAAATAATTTTCGGTTGTCACCAAACTACCTGTGTTATTCAATATACTGATTAAAAAATTCTACCTAATGGGGCGATAAATCGATTTAGTTATGTTTAGAAATACATTTAAAAAATCTCGTTTTATTGGTGTTTCCAGGCAATGTTGGGAAATCGGCCGGTCTCGAATTCAGAAGACCCCGGTTCGATTCGACATGACTCATTTTTTTCAAGTCTTCTAGTTTTTTTTCAAGCTTCTTTTTTTTTCCCAAAAAATTTCCCAAAAAAATAACATCATTTATGTCTTGTTTGGTTTGGTTGATTTACCAAAAAAGAAACGAGCGAAGCCCGGTCATCGGTACTGAAGAATTTAAGTGCTGATTTATTAGTATTATTTTATTATTGTATCGACCACAAAATAATTTCCAATCTTCATATAATTTGCTATGGAGATTTGTATATCCGAAATAATTCTAGATGCATCATCATCTCAATAAGAGACAAGATAATGAAATGTATTTATAAGCGCAATGCGATCATTGCTATTAATAAGACTTCCAGGAGTATTTTGAAATTCTAACCAACAGAAATATGTTCCGTCGAATTTAGATATTTGTGTTTGCGGCAATTTCAAACCGATTTCTTGACGATCGAGACGGCATGAGACCTCATGAGTGGAACTATATCTGCTCCCACATTCAAGTTCTTTAGAGGAAAGGATGCATTTAGATTCACAATTACTAAGGAATGTTTAAGTACATTTTTTAGAAAGGACGCTAAACTTATACCCTTGTGCATTTTCACCGCGCGCCATGATACTTTAATGTTCTCACCGCTCGTTCCAACCGTGATCCTTGGACGACCTGGCCGTAGCTCGATGCTTCGCTTAATGATTTTAGTCTTCACACATTGTTCCTCTATTTTAGGAAGTTACGCGAACACGTAGGCAGACTGTTCACTTTAATTTTTCTTGTAATTGTTCGTAATTTTTTTGGATTCTACAATAGTTCAGTTCATGGACCATCATTTTATTTTCAGTTTCAAGAACTTAAGGACAGTGCAAAAAAAGAAATTTGAAAATTTATATATTTGATGAAAAATAATGTTTGAATAAAAAGTCGCAAATTTGAATGAACATAATTTGCACATAGTGCAGGATGACGTATAGATACCGAATTTACGGTGAAATACTAGAAAGACGTGCGCTGGAACACCAGCCTTAAGGTAAGATCGGCGTTAGAGATATAAAATTGTTATAAATACATATCAAAATACGAGTCAGTCAGGCCAATATAGCTCGTAAATAAACTAAAATAGGTAGCCAGTTTTTTGGCGAGATCAGCGTAAGATATATAAAACGACTGTGTATGCACCTCAAAAACACCTAACGGACCAAAATAATTCGTAAGTAAATGAAAAGTTATAACACGCCTTTGGGCGAGATCAGCGTAAAAGATACATAATTATCATGAATACATATCAAAATACAAGCCAGTCAGGCCAATATAGCTCGTAAGTAAACTAAAATAGGTAGCCAGCTGTTTGGGCGAGATCAGCTTTAGGTATATAAAACGACAGTGTATGCACATCAAAACACCTAACAGGACCAATATAACTCGTAAGTAAATGAAAAGTTATAACACGCCTTTGGGCGAGATCAGCGTAAAAGATACATAATTATCATGAATACATATCAAAATACAAGCCAGTCAGGCCAATTTAGCTCGTAAGTAAACTAAAATAGGTAGCCAGTTGTTTGGGCGAGATCAGCTTTAGGTATATAAAACGACAGTGTATGCACATCAAAACACCTAAGAGGACCAATATAACTCGTAAGTAAATGAAAAGTTGGATCACGCCTTTGAGCGAGATCAGCATTAGATATATGAAACTACTGTGTATGTACATCAAAGATATGTCACTGGACCAATATGAGTCGTAAGTAAATGAAAAGTTATAACACGCCTTTGAGCGAGATCAGCGTTATATATATGAAACTACTGTGTGTGCACATCAAAGATATGTCACTGGACCAGTATGAGTCGTAAGTAAATGAAAAGTTATAACACGCCTTTGAGCGAGATCAGCATTAGATATATGAAACTACTGTGTATGCACATCAAAGATGTGTCACTGGACCAGTACGAGTCGTAAGTAAATGAAAAGTTGGATCACGCCTGTGAGCGAGATCAGCATTAGATATATAAAACTACTGTGTAGGGACATCAAAGATATGTCACTGGACCAGTATGAGTCGTAAGTAAATGAAAAGTTATAACACGCCTTTGAGCGAGATCAGCATTAGATATATGAAACTACTGTGTATGCACATCAAAGATATGTCACTGGACCAGTATGAGTCGTAAGTAAATGAAAAGTTATAACACGCCTTTGAGCGAGATCAGCGTTATATACATGAAACTACTGTGTATGCACATCAAAGATATGTCACTGGACCAGTATGAGTCGTAAGTAAATGAAAAGTTATAACACGCCTTTGAGCGAGATCAGCATTAGATATATGAAACTACTGTGTATGCACATCAAAGATATGTCACTGGACCAGTATGAGTCGTAAGTAAATGAAAAGTTATAACACGCCTTTGAGCGAGATCAGCGTTATATACATGAAACTACTGTGTATGCACATCAAAGATATGTCACTGGACCAGTATGAGTCGTAAGTAAATGAAAAGTTATAACACGCCTTTGAGCGAGATCAGCATTAGATATATGAAACTACTGTGTATGCACATCAAAGATATGTCACTGGACCAGTATGAGTCGTAAGTAAATGAAAAGTTGTATCACGCCTGTGAGCGAGATCAGCATTAGATATATAAAACTACTGTGTATGCACATCAAAGATATGTCACGGGACCAGTATGAGTCGTAAGTAAATGAAAAGTTATAACACGCCTTTGAGCGAGATCAGCATTAGATATATGAAACTACTGTGTATGCACATCAAAGATATGTCACTGGACCAGTATGAGTCGTAAGTAAATGAAAAGTTATAACACGCCTTTGAGCGAGATCAGCATTATATACATGAAACTACTGTGTGCACATCAAAGATGTGTCACTGGACCAGTACGAGTCGTAAGTAAATGAAAAGTTGGATCACGCCTGTGAGCGAGATCAGCATTAGATATATAAAACTACTGTGTAGGGACATCAAAGATATGTCACGGGACCAGTATGAGCCGTAAGTAAATGAAAAGTTATAACACGCCTTTGAGCGAGATCAGCATTATATACATGAAACTACTGTGTATGCACATCAAAGATATGTCACGGGACCAGTATGAGTCGTAAGTAAATGAAAAGTTATAACACGCCTTTGAGCGAGATCAGCTTTAGGTATATAAAACTACTGTGTATACACATCAAAGATGTCACTGGACCAGTATGAGTCGTAAGTAAATGAAAAGTTATAACACGCCTTTGAGCGAGATCAGCATTAAATACATGAAACTACTGTGTATGCACATCAAAGATATGTCACGGGACCAGTATGAGTCGTAAGTAAATGAAAAGTTATAACACGCCTTTGAGCGAGATCAGCTTTAGGTATATAAAACTACTGTGTATGCACATCAAAGATATGTCACTGGACCAGTATGAGTCGTAAGTAAATGAAAAGTTATAACACGCCTTTGAGCGAGATCAGCATTAGATATATGAAACTACTGTGTATGCACATCAAAGATGTGTCACTGGACCAGTATGAGTCGTAAGTAAATGAAAAGTTATAACACGCCTTTGAGCGAGATCAGCATTAGATATATGAAACTACTGTGTATGCACATCAAAGATGTCACTGGACCAGTATGAGTCGTAAGTAAATGAAAAGTTATAACACGCCTTTGAGCGAGATCAGCATTAGATATATGAAACTACTGTGTATGCACATCAAAGATATGTCACTGGACCAGTATGAGTCGTAAATGAAAAGTTGATCACGCCTGTGAGCGAGATCAGCATTAGATATATAAAACTACTGTGTAGGGACATCAAAGATATGTCACTGGACCAGTATGAGTCGTAAGTAAATGAAAAGTTATAACACGCCTTTGAGCGAGATCAGCATTAGATATGTGAAACTACTGTGTATGCACATCAAAGATATGTCACTGGACCGGTATGAGTCGTAAGTAAATGAAAAGTTATAACACGCCTTTGAGCGAGATCAGCATTAGATATATGAAACTACTGTGTATGCACATCAAAGATATGTCACTGGACCAGTATGAGTCGTAAGTAAATGAAAAGTTATAACACGCCTTTGAGCGAGATCAGCATTACATATATGAAACTACTGTGTATGCACATCAAAGATGTGTCACTGGACCAGTATGAGTCGTAAGTAAATGAAAAGTTATAACACGCCTTTGAAAGTGATCGGCATAAGGGACACCTAATTATTATGAATATATAACGAAAAACAGCTCAGTCGGATTAACATAGCTCGAAAATAAGTTAAAAGTAGTGAATCGCCTTTGAGCGAGATTAGCATTAGTTATGTAAAGTACTGTATGTGCACATCAAAATCGCCTTACTCAACCAGTGTAACTCGTAAGTAAATGAAAATTTGCATTATGCCTTTGAGCGAGATCAGCATTAGTTTTATGAGACTACTGTGTATGTGCATCAGACATCTAATGGACCGATATAACTCGTAAGTAAATGAAAAGTTGGATCACGCCTGTGAGCGAGATTAGCATATACATGAAACTACTGTGTATGCACATCAAAGATATGTCACTGGACCAGTATGAGTCGTAAGTAAATGAAAAGTTATAACACGCCTTTGAGCGAGATCAGCATTAGATATATGAAACTACTGTGTATGCACATCAAAGATATGTCACTGGACCGGTATGAGTCGTAAGTAAATGAAAAGTTATAACACGCCTTTGAGCGATATCAGCATTAGATATATGAAACTACTGTGTATGCACATCAAAGATATGTCACTGGACCAGTATGAGTCGTAAGTAAATGAAAAGTTATAACACGCCTTTGAGCGAGATCAGCATTAGTTTTATGAGACTACTGTGTATGTGCATCAGACATCTAATGGACCGATATAACTCGTAAGTAAATGAAAAGTTGGATCACGCCTGTGAGCGAGATCAGCATTACATACATGAAACTACTGTGTATGCACATCAAAGATATGTCACTGGACCAGTATGAGTCGTAAGTAAATGAAAAGTTATAACACGCTTTTGAGCGAGATCAGCATTAGATATATGAAACTACTGTGTATGCACATCAAAGATATGTCACTGGACCGGTATGAGTCGTAAGTAAATGAAAAGTTATAACACGCCTTTGAGCGAGATCAGCATTAGATATATGAAACTACTGTGTATGCACATCAAAGATATGTCACTGGACCAGTATGAGTCGTAAGTAAATGAAAAGTTATAACACGCCTTTGAGCGAGATCAGCATTAGATATATGAAACTACTGTGTATGCACATCAAAGATATGTCACTGGACCAGTATGAGTCGTAAGTAAATGAAAAGTTATAACACGCCTTTGAGCGAGATCAGCATTAGATATATGAAACTACTGTGTATGCACATCAAAGATGTGTCACTGGACCAGTACGAGTCGTAAGTAAATGAAAAGTTGGATCACGCCTGTGAGCGAGATCAGCATTAGATATATAAAACTACTGTGTAGGGACATCAAAGATATGTCACTGGACCAGTATGAGTAAGTAAATGAAATGTTATAACACGCCTTTGAGCGAGATCAGCATTAGATATATGAAACTACTGTGTATGCACATCAAAGATATGTCCGGTATGAGTCAAGTAAATGAAAAGTTATAACACGCCTTTGAGCGAGATCAGCATTAGTTATATGAAACTACTGTATGCACATCAAAGATGTCACTGGACCGGTATGAGTCGTAAGTAAATGAAAAGTTATAACACGCCTTTGAGCGAGATCAGCATTACATATATGAAACTACTGTGTATGCACATCAAAGATGTGTCACTGGACCAGTATGAGTCGTAAGTAAATGAAAAGTTATAACACGCCTTTGAGCGAGATTAGCATTATATACATGAAACTACTGTGTATGCACATCAAAGATATGTCACTGGACCGGTATGAGTCGTAAGTAAATGAAAAGTTATAACACGCTTTTGAGCGAGATCAGCATTAGATATATGAAACTACTGTGTATGCACACCAAAGATATGTCACTGGACCGGTATGAGTCGTAAGTAAATGAAAAGTTGGATCACGCCTGTGAGCGAGATCAGTATTACATACATGAAACTACTGTGTATGCACATCAAAGATATGTCACTGGACCAGTATGAGTCGTAAGTAAATGAAAAGTTATAACACGCCTTTGAGCGAGATCAGCATTATATATATGAAACTACTGTGTATGCACATCAAAGATATGTCACTGGACCGGTATGAGTCGTAAGTAAATGAAAAGTTATAACACGCTTTTGAGCGAGATCAGCATTAGATATATGAAACTACTGTGTATGCACACCAAAGATATGTCACTGGACCGGTATGAGTCGTAAGTAAATGAAAAGTTATAACACGCCTTTGAGCGAGATCAGCATTAGTTATATGAAACTACTGTGTATGTACATCAAAGATGTGTCACTGGACCAGTATGAGTCGTAAGTAAATGAAAAGTTATAACACGCCTTTGAAAGTGATCGGCATAAGGGACACCTAATTTTTATGAATATATAACGAAAAACAGCTCAGTCGGATTAACATAGCTCGAAAATAAGTTAAAAGTAGTGAATCGCCTTTGAGCGAGATTAGCATTAGTTATGTAAAGTACTGTATATGCACATCAAAATCGCCTTACTCAACCAGTGTAACTCGTAAGTAAATGAAAATTTGCATTATGCCTTTGAGCGAGATCAGCATTAGTTTTATGAGACTACTGTGTATGTGCATCAGACATCTAATGGACCGATATAACTCGTAAGTAAATGAAAAGTTGGATCACGCCTGTGAGCGAGATCAGCATTACTTACATGAAACTACTGTGTATGCACATCAAAGATATGTCACTGGACCAGTATGAGTCGTAAGTAAATGAAAAGTTATAACACGCCTTTGAGCGAGATCAGCATTAATTATATGAAACTACTGTGTATGCACATCACAGATGTGTCACTGGACCAGTATGAGTCGTAAGTAAATGAAAATTTGCATTATGCCTTTGAGCGAGATCAGCATTAAATATATAAAACTGCTGCGTATGCACATCAAAGATATATTCTTAGCAAATGCAAATCCAATAGTAAATGTCGATATTATTCTCGGAATCATCACTCGTTATTGCATTTTATGAATGAAAAGAAAGGGAATGATACTATCTCACTTGCACCTATTACTTCTGATATCCACGCTAGTATTCACAAAGAAAATAAAGCGAGTATTCCCACACCGACCTATATCACTATGTACGGTTAATCCGTGCAAAATACTCGCTATTGCCGATCCATCTCTGTAAACGAGCCGTCACTACGTTGATCTTGTTAGGTGCCGCGCAATGTAATGCTCGACAATTTAGGTAATATTCACAGATTACGTTTATTGGTAGATAGTGCATCGGAACGAAATTTAATTACCATTGAATGTTGTAGAATTTTAAATTTACCGTTATATCCCCGCCAGATACCGTATCAGCGGGCATCGGTGACGTCACGAGTTCTATCGAAGGCGTCACTTGCTTAACGATTCGCTCGCGCTACGACGACTCGGTCCGGTTCACAATACAACCGCTCGTAGTGAATCGCATCACTAACGCATTACCTACCGCTAATATAGATCATACGCGATTAGATTATTTAAACGATTTACCGCTAGCAGACTTTAAGTATTATAAACCCGCAAATATACACCTTATTTTAGGTCAGATTTATTCGCTCGCATATTACGCCACAAGACCGTTTCTCGAGAACATCCGAGCCAGTTACAGTTGAAACACTATTAGGTTATTTAGTTTTAGGGAGGCTCCGTTATCAACTCCGCTATTAGCAATACTACTTGTCGGTCATTTTGTACTTTGAACAAATTGAAACACGCTCAAAAAAATTTTTCGAACTAGAGGAGGTGCCGGACGTCTCTTTACTCACGCCGGAAGAAAATGAATGTGAATTAATATATTCAAGCACGGTTAAGCGCGAGTCGAGCGGCCGATATGTGACCGTGATTCCGTTCAAAGGCGATCCAAACACACTCGGTGACTCATTGCAGAGCGCTACGCGTAAATATTATTGTCTTGAACGTAAATTATTAAGTAATCCGCAAATTAAAGAAGAATAATACAATTTTTCATAGAATATTTAAATAAAGGTTACTTGAAACCCGTAATCAACCCTTCAAGTTTAAATTTTAGTAAGCAATACGTAATTCCGCATCACTGCGTGGTACTTTCCGATAAATCCACAAGGAAATTACGTGTCGTTCTGGATGCCAGTATGAAGACAACTTCTGGTCAATCACTGAATGATTTATTGCATACGGGAGAAAATTTACAGAACAGTCTATTTGAAATTATTTTGAATTTTAGACTATTTTCTGTTGGTGTCAGTGCCGACATACGACAGATGTATCTTCAAATATTAACGAATGTAAATCATCATCGCTGGCAACGACTATTATATCGCTTTAACACGAATGATTCGCTTCAGTTATTTGAAATGACGCGTGTTCCTTTTGGATCACGGTCTAGCCCTTACGTAGCAAACCGCACTGTTCGTCAATTAATTATCGATGAACGTGATCGATATCCTCTCACCGCACAAAGCGCTCAGAAGTATCTCTATATGGATGATTTGGCATCCAGCTACCCTTCAAAAGATGAAGCCATCGAGGTTTCGAACCAGCTGATTAAATCATTTGAAGCTGGAGGTTTTCAATTAGTTAAGTTCTCAAGTAACTCTCCTTGCATTTAAAAAAATATACCGCATGATCATCGCGTTTCGGAAGTTATTGAATTCGATTCTAACGACAACTTCAAAATTTTAGGTGTAAATTGGCATTCAGCAGCGGATATGTTGAGCTTTAGAGTTGAATCAGACAATCGGGAATGTAAGAAGCGCAATATTTAGTCTACTATAGCACGTTTTTGGGATTTAATGGGTTTTGTTGCTCCAGTTACCCTTTGGCCAAATTAATTATTAAATCGTTGTAGGAACGTACAATCGCTTGGGACGATTCCACCCCAAAATATAATAAGTATTTGGAATCAATTTCAAAGTGAACTACCGCTACTTGAAAACGTACAACTATCTCGTCACGTCGGGGTTACCGCTAATTGCACAGTTTCAATCTTAGGATTCGCGGATGCTTCGGAAAAGGCTTACGGTGGCGTGGTTTATATTCATATGTATAACTCTAAAAATAACTAGACTAAAATAATCAGACTAGCTTATTATGTGCTAAATCGAAAGTCGCACCGTTACGAATCGTAACATTGGCACGATTAGAACTTTGTGCAATTTTAATTTTCTCAAAGCTAGTGCGCACGGTCATCGATACTTATTCTGAGCGCCATAAAATAGATGACGTGTTTGCGTTTTCGGATAGTACGGTGGCGCTCGCTTGGATTCATTATTCACCCTCGCGCTGGCAGACATTTGTTGCCAATAGAGTCACAAAAATACATAAAAACATTTTACCAAATAATTTTTATCACATAAGTGGTAAATTGAACTCCGCGGACTGTTTATCCCGTGGCCTGATGCCTAAGGAGCTATTAAACCACACGCTTTGGTCTAATGGCCCCTTTTCGCCCATAAACCCATTAATAAATGGCCTGTCATGCGATTTGATCCTACTAGTGTTTCTGAACCGCCAGAAATAAAACATAAAGTACTCACTACAACCACGGAAACTCCCGTACTTCACATATTTTACTGCTCGTGTTACACCTTTCTTCTAGTATAAATTGCTTAGATAATAATTATTTTAGTGATTAGATTTGCAAAAATATTACCGCATAAATTTAATATTTTGCATGTTGAAATCGCAGAGTTAGCAGCTGTTAAGGCCTCCAGGTCATATCGTTTGCTAGAGACTTAAAAATTCGGACAGGGAAAATTGTATCTGCAGTTCTTCAAAGGTTAAATGTTTTTCTTCATAATGATGTACTAAGAGTAGAAGGTCGGCTGGTAAACGCTGACATGCCGTTTGATAGTAGACACCCTATTTTGTTACCGCGCCGCGATCACATTGTTGATCTTATTATAGACTATTATCATAAATATTATGACCGCAATTATTCTTTGTCTTTGATTCGACAAAATACTGGATCCTTTCCGCCCGCAATATAACACGTCAACGTACGAAAGTGTAATATCTGTTCTAGAACTAATCCGAACCTGAGTTTCCGCTGATGGCCGATCTGCCGTCGTATAGAGTGAGGGAAGCTAAAGCCTTTGTCACACAGGAATAGACTATGCGGGACCGCTTTATATCATTCCACAGACGCCGCGGCGTACACAAAATCAAGGCTTACGTATGTCTCTTCGTGTGTTTGGTGACGAAAGCGATGCATAACGAGCTAGCTTCGATTTGAGTACCGAAGCGTTTTTAAACGCTTATAACGCTTTTTTCTCGTCGAGGCCCAGTAGGTACGATAAGGCCAGATTTTGTGGTACTAATTCTATATAGGTAAAGTCCCATTCAAATAACATATATAATGAGAATGGAATGGAATGGAATTGAATGGAACCCAATTACTTTGAAGAAATGACAATGGTGTTAGTGCAAATCGAAGCGATACTATATTTTCACGGCCGAATTATTGGCGAATATATATTTTCGATATATATTAATATAATAATTCGATATTAAATAATAATTCGGTGTCAATTGTGCTGATCTCGCTCAAAGGCGTGTTATAACTTTTCATTTACTTTAACATTTACTTCTAATGAAAGAATTAGTTAAATCCATAACATAAATGGATTATGTTTAATAATTCAAATTATTACAGGATCATTTTTAACAATACATTATACTGCAAATATTGAATTTTAACAGATCGAAATTTAAATACATCTTTCTTTGACCCAGCTGGAGGAGGAGATTCAATTTTATATCAACATTTATTTTGATTTTTTGGAATTAACGTGATACTCTGATTCAGTAAAGTGATTTTGATGTGCATATATAGTAGTTTTACATAACTAATGCTAATCTCGCTCAAAGGCGATTCACTACTTTTAACTTACTTTCGAGCTATGTTAATCCGACTGTGCTGCTTTTCGATATATATTCATAATAATTCGGAGTCACTTGTGCCGATCACGTTCAAAGGCGTGTTATAACTTTTCATTCACTTACGAGATACTCTGGTTCAGTAAAGTGATTTTGATGTGCATACACAGTAGTTTTATATATCTAATGCTGATCTCGCTCAAAGGCGTGTATCCAACTTTCATTTACTTACGACTCATACTGGTCCCGTGACACATCTTTGATGTGCATACACAGTAGTTTTATATACCTAAAGCTGATCTCGCTCAAAGGCGTGTTATAACTTTTCATTTACTTACGACTCATACTGGTCCCGTGACACATCTTTGATGTGCATACACAGTAGTTTTATATACCTAAAGCTGATCTCGCTCAAAGGCGTATTATAACTTTTCATTTACTTACGACTCATATTGGTCCAGTGACATATCTTTGATGTGCATACACAGTAGTTTTATATATCTAATGCTGATCTCGCTCACAGGCGTGATCCAACTTTTCATTTACTTACGACTCATACTGGTCCAGTGACACATCTTTGATGTGCATACACAGTAGTTTTATATATACCTAAAGCTGATCTCTGCTCAAAGGCGTGTTATAACTTTTATTTACTTACGACTCTATACTGGTCCAGTGACATCTTTGATGTGTACACAGTAGTTTTATATACCTAAAGCTGATCCTCGCTCAAAGGCGTGTTATAACTTTTCATTTACTTACGACTCATACTGGTCCAGTGACATATCTTTGATGTGCATACACAGTAGTTCTATATCTAATGCTGATCTCGCTCAAAGGCGTGTTCCAACTTTTCATTTACTTACGACTATATCGGTCCAGTGACACATCTTTGATGTATACACAGTAGTTTCATAGTATATAATGTTGATCTCGCTCACAAGGTTATTATAACTTTTCATTTACTTACGACTCATATTGGTCCAGTGACATATCTTTGATGTGCATACACAGTAGTTTCATATAACTAATGCTGATCTCGCTCAAAGGCGTGTTATAACTTTTCATTTACTTACGAGTTATATTGGTCCTGTTAGGTGTTTTGATGTGCATACACAGTAGTTTTATATACCTAAAGCTGATCTCGCTCAAAAGCTGGCTACCTATTTTATTTACTTACGAGCTATATTGGTCCGACTGGTTTGTATTTTTGATATGTATTCATGATAATTATGTATCTTTTTGATGATCTCGCCCAAAGGCGTGTTATAACTTTTCATTTACTTACGACTTATACTGGTCCAGTTAGGTGTCTTTGATGTGCATACACAGTAGTTTTATATATCTAACGCTGATCTCGCCAAAACGTGGCTACCTTTTATTTACTTACGATTATATTGGCCTGACTGTATTTGTCTTTGATATGTATACATGATAATTATGTATCTTTACGCTGATCTCGCCCAAAGGCGTGTTATAACTTTCATTTACTTTACGAATTATTTTGGTCCGTTAGGTGTTTTTGAGGTGCATACACAGTCGTTTTATATCTTACGCTGATCTCGCCAAAACTGGCTACCTATTTTAGTTATTTACTTTACGAGCTATACTGGTCGACTGGTTTGTATTTTGATATGTATTCATGATAATTATGTATCTTTTACGCTGATCTCGCCCAAAGGCGTGTGTTATAACTTTTCATTTACTTACGAGTTATTGGTCCAGTTAGATGTTTTGATGTGCATACACAGTAGTTTTATATACCTAAAGCTGATCTCGCCAAAGGCGTGTTATAACTTTTCATTTACTTACGACTCATATGGTCCAGTGACACATCTTTGATGTGCATACACAGTAGTTTTATATACCTAAAGCTGATCTCGCTCAAAGGCGTATTATAACTTTTCATTTACTTACGACTCATACTGGTCCAGTGACATATCTTTGATGTGCATACACAGTAGTTTTATATATCTAATGCTGATCTCGCTCACAGGCGTGATCCAACTTTTCATTTACTTACGACTCATACTGGTCCAGTGACACATCTTTGATGTGCATACACAGTAGTTTCAGGTAAATAATGCTGATCTCGCTCAAAGGCGTGTTATAACTTTTCATTTACTTATGACTCATACTGGTCCCGTGACATATCTTTGATGTGCATACACAGTAGTTTCATGTAACTAATGCTGATCTCGTTCAAAGGCGTGTTATAACTTTTCATTTACTTACGACTCATACTGGTCCCGTGACATATCTTTGATGTCCATACACAGTAGTTTCATATATCTAATGCTGATCTCGCTCAAAGGCGTGTTATAACTTTTCATTTACTTAAGACTCATACTGGTCCAGTGACATATCTTTGATGTGCATACACAGTAGTTTCATGTAACTAATGCTGATCTCGCTCAAAGGCGTGTTATAACTTTTCATTTACTTACGACTCATACTGGTCCCGTGACATATCTTTGATGTGCATACACAGTAGTTTCATGTATATAATGCTGATCTCGCTCAAAGGCGTGTTATAACTTTTCATTTACTTACGACTCATATTGGTCCAGTGACATATCTTTGATGTACATACACAGTAGTTTTATATACCTAAAGCTGATCTCGCTCAAAGGTGTGTTATAACTTTTCATTTACTTACGAGTTATATTGGTCCTGTTAGGTGTTTTGATGTGCATACACAGTCGTTTTATATACCTAAAGCTGATCTCGCCCAAACAACTGGCTACCTATTTTATTTACTTTACGAATTGGTCTGACTGGTTTGTATTTTGATATGTATTCATGATAATTATATATTTTATTGATCTCGCCTCAAAGGCGTGTTATAACTTTTCATTTACTTACGAGTTATATTGGTCCTGTTAGGTGTTTTGATGTGCATACACAGTAGTTTTATATACCTAAAGCTGATCTCGAACAGCTGGCTACCTATTTTCATTTACTTACGAGCTATATTGGCCTGACTGGTTTGTATTTTGATATGTATTCATGATAATTATGTATCTTTACGCTGATCTCGCCCAAGGCGTGTTATAACTTTTCATTTACTTACGAATTATTTTGGTCCGTTAGGTGTTTTTGATGTGCATACACAGTCGTTTTTATATATCTTACGCTGATCTCTGCCAAAAACTGGCTACCTATTTTAGTTTACTTACGAGCTATATTGGTCTGACTGGCTTGTTTTGATATGTATTCATGATAATTATGTATCTTTTACGCTTATCTCGCCCAAAGGCGTGTTATAACTTTTCATTTACTTACGAATTATTTTGGTCCGTTAGGTGTTTTTGAGGTGCATACACAGTCGTTTTATATATCTTACGCTGATCTCGCCAAAAAACTGGCTACCTATTTTAGTTTACTTACAAGCTATATTGGCCTGACTGGCTTGTATTTTGATATGTATTCATGATAATTATGTATCTTTTACGCTGATCTCGCCCAAAGGCGTGTTATAACTTTTCATTTACTTACGAGTTATATTGGTCCTGTTAGGTGTTTTGATGTGCATACACTGTCGTTTTTATATACCTAAAGCTGATCTCGCCCAAACAACTGGCTACCTATTTTAGTTTACGACTAAATTAATTGACCATTTGTATTTTGATATGTATTCATGATAATTATGTATCTTTTATACATCTGCCCGTGTTATAACTTTTCATTTACTTACGAATTATTTTGGTCCGTTAGGTGTTTTTGAGGTGCATACACTGTCGTTTTATATACCTAAAGCTGATCTCGCCCAAACAACTGGCTACCTATTTTAGTTTACTTACGAGCTAAATTGGCCTGACTGGCTTGTATTTTGATATGTATTCATGATAATTATGTACCTTTTACGCTTAATTCGCTCAAAGGCGTGTTATAACTTTTCATTTACTTACGAATTATTTTGGTCCGTTAGGTGTTTTTGAGGTGCATACACAGTCGTTTTATATATCTTACGCTGATCTCGCCAAAAAACTGGCTACCTATTTCAGTTTACTTACGAGCTATATTGGCCTGACTGGCTTGTATTTTGATATGTATTTATAACAATTTTATATCTCTAACGCCGATCTTACCTTAAGGCTGGTGTTCCAGCGCACGTCTTTCTAGTATTTCACCGCAAATTCGGTATCTATACGTCATCCTGCACTATGCAAATTATGTTCATTCAAATTTGCGACTTTTTATTCAAACATTATTTTTCATCAAATATATAATTCAAATTTCTTTTTGCACTGTCCTTAAGTTCTTGAAATTGAAAATAAAATGATGGTCCATGAACTGAACTATTGTAGAATCCAAAAAATTACGAACAATTACAAGAAAAATTAAAGTGAACAGTCTGCCTACGTGTTCGCGTAACTTCCTAAAATAGAGGAACAATGTGTGAAGACTAAAATCATTAAGCGAAGCATCGAGCTACGGCCAGGTCGTCCAAGGATCACGGTTGGAACGAGCGGTGAGAACATTAAAGTATCATGCGCGCGGTGAAAATGCACAAGGATAAGTTTAGCGTCCTTTCTAAAAATGTACCTAAACATTCCTTTGTAATTGTGAATCTAAATGCATCCTTTCCTCTAAAGAACTTGAATGGAAGCAGATATAGTTCCACTCATGAGGTCTCATGCCGTCTCGATCGTCAAGAAATCGGTTTGAAATTGCCGCAAACACAAATATCTAAATTGGACAAACATATTTCTGTTGGTTAGAATTTCAAAATTCCTGAAGTCTTATTAATAGCAATGATCGCATTGCGCTTATAAATACATTTCATTATCTTGTCTCTTATTGAGAAGATGATGCATCTAGAATTATTTCGATATACAAATCTCCATTGCAAATTATATGAAGATTGGAAATTATTTTGTGGTCGATACAATAATAAAATAATATTAATAAATCAGCACTTAAATTCTTCAGTACCGATGACGGGTTTCGCTTCGTTTCTTTTTGGTAAATCAACCAAACCAAACAAGACTTAAATGATGTTATTTTTGGGAATTTTTGGGAAAAAAGAAGCTTGAAAAAAACTAGAAGACTTGAAAAATGAGTCATGTCGAATCGAACTGGGGTCTTCTGAATTCGAGACCGGCCGATTTCCCAACATTGCCTGGAAACACCAATAAAACGAGATTTTTAAATGTATTTCTAAACATAACTAAATCGATTTATCGCCCCATTAGGTAGAATTTTTATTCAGTGTATTGAATAACACAGGTAGTTTGCTGACAAACTGAAAATTATTTTGTTTGCGTACGCTATGTATCTAAAAAGTTTGAGCTTGAAAAAATTTCAAAAGTTACATTTAGTCTCTAATATACCCTGTTTTTCAGCTGTTGTCAATATTTATAATAGACGTTATTTTATTACAAAAAACTATTTTACTTGGTTGCGGGAGTCGATTCGAGTAGATTCATAAATGAATTCGCTTTTGACGAATCGCCTCAGCAAAGGCTAAGTCTCAACAGATCACAGCTCGAGGCTGTTCCTCCACAAACCGCCAGGAACGAAGGTCGTCTACAGACGATTCGGCCCTGACCTCGAACTACTTTTAATACAGGCGGGGAGTGCGCATCGTCCTCTGCGCTACCGCTTTAACCTGAGGCGCCGTAGCTTCGACGCCGAACTTACGCATAAAGTCCGACTAATAAGAGTTCACATTGTTTGAGCACTTCGACTCCGGGGCCCCCTGCCAGGTATCCCTCGCCCGATCTGCTAGACGGGTTTCGTCTTATATGCGTTCAGACGTTATCCCACGATGGTAGTTGGCACCGCCAGGCGCGCGGCCGAGTGCACGACCAAATGTCCGATACCAATACGGTTACTGTGGAATTAGCAGTATTACTATCGCGAGGACGCGCCATCAGTGGGGTAAAACTGACCTGTCTCACGACGGTCTAAACCCAGCTCACGCTCCCTTTATGCGAACAATCCAAACACTTAGCAATTTCGTCACCATGATAGGAAGAGCCGACATCGAAGAATCAAAAGCGACGTTGCTATGGGCGCTCGGCCGCCACAAACCAGTTATCCCTGCGGTAACTTTTCTGGCACCTCTCTAAAAGCTCTTTACGAGAGAGATCGATAGGCCGTGCCGCAGTCCCTATGCGTACTGAACATCTGCTCGACTCCAGCTTTTTGCCCTTCTGCCACGCGAGGTTTCCGTCCTCGCTGAGCTGGCCTTTGGGACACCTGCGCATTCTTTGGCAGGCCTGCCCCAGTCAAACTCCCCGCCTGCAGTGTCTTCGATCGAACCACGCGAAGCGTTCACTTCACGCTTGAAACCAAACCTGTGCCGCTCGAAATCATTCGACCGGTACAGTTTCTGCTTAACCGAGTGAGCGACGTGACGACGAGAGTAGTGGTAGCTCCAGCGACGGCCGCGGGACGGCCTCCCACTTTGCTACACCTCTCGCCCCTCTCGTCACAGTGAACACCAGACTAGAGCAAGCTCGACAGGGTCTTTTCCCTCGCTGATTCTCCCAAGCCCGTTCCCTTGGCTGTGGTTTCAATGCAGATAGTAGATAGGGACAGCTCACCACTCCTCCCATGGCCCCTCCAACCTTGCGGTCATATTGCCGAATCGTGGAGCAAGTCGCGGGACACCGATGATCTAGTCCCGCAGCTCTTCCCTGCTTCCTACAAGCATATTTATTTTTACTCTTCTCCAGTCCCTTTGTCAATTCTCCTTATTAGGCTTGACACCACATAAACGTCTTCGGTAACGGGCAGCTTAATATTCATATCTTCTTCGAGTCTTCTTCTAGTCTGCGCGCGTAATCTGTGCCATGCACGCGCGAACTCTACCAGCCTGTCGAAGTTCGTCTTGCAGCTAACCAGATCGTGTAGTAGATCGGCCCCATATCCTCCCGCGTGATACCATTCATCATTTTCATCCTCATCTCTGCATACAATGGATACCACAGAACGTGATGCATGTCCTCGTCTTCCATTCCACAGAAACACACACTAGTATCACCAGCTTCATATCATTCAATCTCTTTCGAAACAGCCATGTCCCGTCAGGATCTGCGATGTTTCATAATCCGGAGAGACCCAGTCAGAGCCGAGTCTCACCGCCACGTCCGGAAGAAGCGATGCAACTCCCTTCCACGCGTTTCATTCGTCCATCTCTCCTGCCATACAGCTATTATTTCATCCCAAAGGCCTCTCTTTCGAGCCCTGATCTCGGCCTTGGTGGCCTGCAGCCTCGCCAAATCCAACCTACCAGCACGGGTCACCTCCAGGTCCGCCGGAAAAACACCAGCCAGCACCGGGAGCGCAGCCGTGCTAACCGATCTGTAAGCTTTAGTTAAGAGCACCAATGCCGGCCTCTGTCCCCTTAATAACGTGCTGCGCGCCACGTACGTTCCCACCCTGTCGACCCAACACCCGGCCCCATACGTCACAGTAGCGACGAAGGTACCCCGGTAGAGGACCCTCAGCGCACCGTACCTTATCCCCCAAGACGCCGCAGACATTCGGGACAACTTGCCGAAGCATCGTGACGCCCTCTCGACTATGCTAGCCGCATGCTGAGCAAAAGAGAGAGAGGCGTCTATAACCACACCCAGAACAGTCGCCGATGCAACCGCCCTGATCGGGTTCCCGGATAATCTAATTATGGGCGGTCGCTGGAACCTGCCCTTCATCGTCATCGTTTGGGATTTCGACGGAGAAAACTCCAGCCGGTTTCGACCGCCCCATTCGCTAATGAGCCTTAGTGTATCGCGGGCTTTGGTTTCAATACCTATTCTCGACTCTGCACCGATCAAGACGCTCACGTCATCGGCGTACGCGACAATACGCACACCGTCCGGGAGCGGCAGCCTCAGCAAGTCGTCCATTAACACGTTCCACAGGGTCGGCCCTAACACCGAACCCTGCGGGCACCCCATTGTAGACGCCTTCCAGAACACCTCGGGACCCAAATACAGACATACGCGCCTATTTGAGAAATAATCACGGAGCATCCGATATATATTCGGCTGGCAGCCACCACGCTTAGCCTTGACCAGCGTCATCGGCCACCACGCATTATCGAATGCTCCGGATATATCCAGAAAATGGCTTGAACATATTTTGTATCGCTAGTCTTAACTATTTTGAGTATATTAACAGGGTCATCGTCGACCTCCCCGAGAGAAACCGTGCTGATTTTCAGAGATTCCCTCATAATTTGAGGGGAGCATTTCAGTATAATCCTTTCTAAAATTTTGCCAAGGACCGAAGCAGGGTGATCGGCCGATAAGCCTCGGGAAGCGGCCGGCTGCTGCCTTCAGGACAATTAGCCGTCCGCTCTTCCATACATCCGGAAACATTCCATCCCTAACACATCTAGCATATCTCTGTAATTTCTGCCGAGGCCGCATACCATGCATTCTGTATATTCTTGCACTCAAGCCATCAGCCCCCGGTGCAGTGTTAGGCAGCGCCTTGATTATTCTACCGAGCTCTGAACGGGTAAGGGAGGCATCCGAACCTGATGTCTCAAAAGTCGCCGCCAAACGTATGGACTTATGATAATTAGAGTCACGGCCGCCATCATCATCCGGACATAGGCGCATTTAAGAGCGTATACGCCGCCCAGACGTCGATGTTGCACTCCCCCGCATACGTGACGGCGTTTATCACATTGATCGGCGGTTCACCGCCCTGAGGCAACCTGGTAGGCCATTCCCGATCTAAACCGTGTCTGCAATTCTCTTAAAATAGTTCAGTTGCGCCTCCCGCATCATCCTTCTATACTTCAATCGCGCCAACCGATACTCGCTCCTAGCATCCCTCTTTCACCCATCCGCCTCGTTTCTAGTTCTTGCCACATCCTTCTTTCTTGCAAAATACCTTTTCGCTCTTGGTCCAGAGTACCAGACCACCATTCATAACCTTTGTCCTGTCTGCTTTTCCGGACACCTAAGCACTTCGTATGATGTAGAAACAATTATATTTGACTTGCGCACACACACAGGCGTGCTATTGCCGAAGTTGACGTGCCCCATTTAAAATGTATCAGCGATTGAAACCGGTTCCAATCCATCCCGATCCTGGAACCTGTAAGGCTCGTCGACCGGCTCCGCGCACGCGACAGACGTTCTTGTGCCATCGACGTTGTAATACGTCAGAGTCGGTGGTCGCGGCACAAACATCGGCAGAACTCTCCAGTCCGATATCCTTACACCGCGCGTCCTTAGTGTGTGATATTGGACTCGCCGGCTCCAGCGAATGTCGCCGGTTCGCCTTCCACGTTGTTAATAACAAGGTTCAGACTGTAGATAAAGTCCTCCATTTTTGCCGTCGTTGTGTCGCCTCGAATCTCGACCCTGCACTGCTCTGGTGTACAGTGCCAGAGCGTCGAGTGAGCATTGCAGTCCACGCCGATAACGATCCTCCGACCCCTGAGAACTGTTAACACCCGCTGCAGGTGCACAAGGTGCTCATCTATGGGATGACTGTACTGGAAATATGCTGAGATCAGGACAATCTCTGTCCACCCCAGCACGCATACCAAACAATGACTGTTGCTAAGCTCATGTAAGACAGCGCACGACGTCCATCCAGTCGCCAGATAAACTCCTGCCGATGCGCGGTCACCCGTCTGCAGTATGTCCACTCCGCCACAGTACTGTTCCTGAATGAGAATGACATCGAGTTTAAGCTCCTTGGCAATGGCTGGCAGTTCGCCGGTGGCTAACATCGATCTTGCCAGGTTGAGCTGCCCGACCCTCAGCGTACGGCAGCTAGCCATAGTTGGTCATAGCGGCCGCGCGCTCTTCTGCAAACCGTCGCGCTGGACAGTCAATAGCAGCCGTTAGATGTGTGGCAGCATCGCGCTTACCAAACCGATGGCACGTGGCACAGCGTGTCGTTTCCGCCTGCTGGCTTTACGGTGACCAGTCAGACCGCAGCCACTGCACACCTCCTTAGACCGGCAGAACTTCTCAGGGTGCCCGTATTGTTGGCATTTCCTGCAGCAGGTGACACCCAAGGAAGTCCGCAGGTTTCGACCACCTCCCAGCCCACGTACACTCTCCCCAGGCCGGTAAGAAGTCACGCAGCTCGGCGTGCACTCCAGCACCACTGTCGTGATGCCTCTATCTGCCCGCGACTTTTGAAAGCAAGCTACAGCTTTCCTTCAACTTTTCCACAGTCCATTGGGGGTGTGATTCGCGGAAGTTCTGTTCGTGTAGGCACTCAATTACATTTTCGAAGTCAGGGTTACCTGACATGTTCCTTAACCCGACCAGGGCTGTCTCCTCTTAGGTTCTGTTACTGGGCGTTGGGGGCCGCATTCTTTAGCTTCATAGCTGCGTCCTTTGACGTCGTCTGTACGACCACGCCAGCATTTCCGACTTTCCGCAGCTTTTCCACCTGAATGTTTATTTTCCTTGGGTCGATGGCACTTTAGAGCTCCCGTTTCGTATCTTCTGCTGTTTTTAGTTTCTCTTGTTGCTCTGTTGTTGGATAGAAAGCCAAGACTGGCCCCCGGGCGCGCGGCATCTCCATCGGCACAACCTGCCTAGGCAGCTTAAGCCTCGCGGCGTACGTGTCAGCTGCCGGTGTTACGGTAGGCGCCTCAGCTAGAATTGAGTTTATTTCACTGCGCGTGTGAGCCACCCTGGCCTCCGATTCCATGAGCTTGATTTGCAGGACAGCAACGACCGCAAGTATGTCTTGACTGCATGCAGCAATACTGCTGGTATCCGCCTTATTTAATTTTGAAGAAGTGCTAGTGGCGATTGCATTGATACTTTTAATGGCTGCATGGACTCGCTTAATCATCTCGATGCTGGATCCGCTGAATAGAGAGCCGTCGCCAGCTTCACTATACTCTTCAAAATCGTCCGCCGTCATCTCCGTAGCGCTGGTCAATATTCCGGCGACAGGCGGCGCAGCCTCCGATACAGTTTTCTTCGTACGTCTTTCACCTATCTTGGGTCGCGACGCTGGAACCTCCTCGCCCGGAGAGTCGCGCGGACGCTTCTCGGCCGTCGATGCACGAGTCGATTCGAGTAGGTCCGAATCGACCCTGGACACACCGCTAGGCGGCGTACGGCAAATGGAATGTCGCGGCGTGAACGGCGCGTCATCGCCCTCCATCTTGCCGGACACCGGACACCGCAACACTTAAGGCTAGTTATAGTTAGTGTACAATTAAAGACCGATATAAGTACAAATTATATACCACCTTAATAATGTATATGGACCAAGATAAGAAAGTAAAAACAAGTGTCAGCTGTCACTCACGGCCCGGTGGGCGGAACCCTCCGCCTTTACCTCGCACGGTGAGCGCGGCCGAAAGTATCGCCGCGCACGCAGGAGGCGAGTCTCACCCAGCAGCAGGCCCGAGGAGGGCAGCACGGACCACGTGCACGGAGTGGGCGAGTCACACACACTCGGCTTCTCACTCACCCGGTCGGTGGGCGCGGCCAGATGGAGCTCCGGTCGCGAGACAAGGAGCCACCGATTCTGGCAGCCAATAAGCAGCCGCAATTCCCAGCCGCTATGCTTCGCTCTAGTGGGCGGTGGGCAGCAACGGTCTGGAGAGGTCCCTTGCGAGACAAGGAGGGACCGACTTTCCAGCAAGGCACCAGAGATCACTGATTAACACGAATATATAAATAAATTATTTAAAAGCACCACGGAGCTCGGTACGCGTGCGTTCGCAACGAATGCCGAAACCGAAGTCGATAGGGACGAAGAAGTAGATAGGGACAGCGAGAATCTCGTTGATCCATTCATGCGCGTCACTAATTGGGTGACGGTGGCTTCTATGAAGGTCATAGTTACTCCGCCGTTTACCCGTGCTTCGGCGAATTTCTTCACGTTGACATTCCGAGCACCGGGCAGAAATCACATTGCGTCAACACGAGGGTCATCGCAATGCTATGTTTTATTAGACAGTCGGATTCTCCTTGTCCGTGCCAGTTCCGAGTTGGCCGTTTACGGCGGTCGTAGGTACCTCGAATCGAGATGCCACGATCCGAGATTCACTCGAAAGATCTATCGGAGGTCAGAGTTTCGGATGACTTTACACCAGCCGTACTCCGACGCGTCCTTTCACTCTCGAGCTCGACTCGCCTCGGCCCTCGGAGCCAATCCTTATTCCGAAGTTACGGATCCAATTTGCCGACTTCCCTACATTATTCTATCGACCAGGGCTCTTCACCTCGGAGACCTGCTGCGGATATGGTACGAGCGACATTACGCGTATGTCCCTCCTTGAATTTTCAAGGTCCGTATGGAGGATCCGGACATCGCTCCATAGCGATGCTCTTCGCGTTCCGAACCGCATCTCCCTTCTACAGAATTCCGCGGAACTCGAACGCTCAATAGAAGAAAAACTCTTCCCGAACCTCCGACGGCGTCTCCAGGCCCGTTCGGGTCACCCCGTCGAACATTCACACCTTTTGGGCGAACGAACGATTACTGAAACGCTTCCGCTGCCGGGTTCCGGAATTTCAACCGGGATTCCCTGCTCGACGGACGTAGTTCTTATTACAGAAACACATCCATAAAAGATTTCTCCTTGAGCTTAGGATCGACTGACTCGTGCAACTACTGTTTACGCGAAACCCTTCTCCACGTCGGTCCTCCGGGGCCTCACCGGGTATTGCTACTACCACCAAGATCTGCACCGACGGAGGCTCCAGGCGGGCTCACGCCCAGACCCTTCTGCGCTCTCCGCCGCGCTCGTCCTACTCGTTACGGCTTAATGGCGGACATTGGCCGTCCACCGCACGTGCCGGTAACGGTAGAGTATAGGCAAGACACTTGAGCGCCATCCATTTTCAGAGCTGCACGCTTATTCAGGTGAGTTGTTTACACTCCTTAGCGGATACCAACCTCCATGGCCACCGTCCTGATGTCTTGAACGTCCAACCTCTTTTAGGTAACTGTGAGCGTCTTTTGGGCGCCTTAACTCTACGTTCGGTTCATCCCGCAGCGCCAGTTCTGCTTACCAAAATTGGCCCACTTGGCACCGTCATCGAATCGCGAGCTTCAATATTTAAGCAAGCCGGAGTTCTCACCCATTTAGAGTTTGAGAAGAGTTAGGAAACGTTTCGATTTCTAATACTCCAATCAGTCGCTTTACCGGATGAGACTGTTCACGATCGGCGCCAGCTATCCTGAGGGAAACTTCGGACGGAACCAGCTATTAGACGGTTCGATTGGTCTTTCGCCCCTATACCCAGTTCAGACGATCGATTTGCACGTCAGAATCGCTTCGGTCCTCCATCACAGTTTCCCGTGACTTCGACCTGACCAGGCATAGATCACCGTCTTCGGGTCCCAGCATTTGTGCTCATAGCACGTCCACATCCGCAAATTGGGAAAGAACGCCTCGGAAGTGCGGGCGCGGACGGAGTTCCGCGATCATCCTCCCAGGTGCTCCGTTAGAAACACCGCTTCACTTTCGTTTCGCCTTTCAGCTTCAAAACTCAATGACTCGCACACATGCTAGACTCCTCGGTCCGTGTTTCAAGACGGGTCCTGCGGAGTGCCCGAAACGTAATCGTCGCCGACCGAGACACGCACCGTCCGATGTCGCAAGACAGGCACAAACTCGAGCGTGCAGCGCCATAGTTCGCGCAAAGGCGGACTACGGCACTACTACCGCAGTAGGGCCGAACGCGTCAAAAGCGCGTGCGCGAATCGTAGTCTACCACTCTTTACCAACAGTAACTAACGCTGGTCCGACGACGCCCGACGCCATCGGCTACGATAGTTCCTTAGTCGGATACGGAGTGGGTCGCAACGTTTTACTAAGAGAGAAGTGCACACCTCCCACACACTTTTGCGGCGGGCCAGTGTTGAATCTCTCCGTTCCTTCATTCGAGTTTCGCAGGTTTACCCCTGAACGGTTTCACGTACTCTTGAACTCTCTCTTCAAAGTTCTTTTCAACTTTCCCTCACGGTACTCGTTCGCTATCGGTCTCGCGGTGATATTTAGCCTTAGATGGAGTTTACCACCCGCTTGGGGCTGCACTCTCAAGCGACCCGACTCTAAGGAGAGTCCCTCTCGCCGCCGCGCTCCGTCTCTACGGGCCTGGCACCCTCTCCGGGAAAGCGGCCCCGTTCAAGAGGAACTTGGACAGGAGACCCGACGACGAGAAAGCGGAACCTCCCGAACGCCACATGTCGCGCGACCGGTACGATCGCGCGATTCGGCGCTGGGCTCTTTCCTGTTCGCTCGCCGCTACTGAGGAAATCCTGGTTAGTTTCTTTTCCTCCGCTTACTGATATGCTTAAATTCAGCGGGTGATCCTCCCTGATCTGAGGCCGGCGATAGGGTGCGTAGGCAGACTCGTATATCCGTCCGCACGACGAAAGCGCGCTACGGAGTTTCCGCTTACAGCGATCTCTAAATTGTATATTTTACGCGCATCGTTCCAATCGTTTCATCGACTACACCGACCTCTTACGACGTGTCGGCTTCGTCGAGACGACCAAAAGTCGCGAGTAATAATACCCACAGAGAGACTAATATTTAAACGGACGACACCGTCCCCATCGCCACCGAAAGGCAGCGAAGAGGCAACACGCGTCGAAACCGTCAACGGCAGAACGCCTTACTGTTGGAAAGCGTTCGCAGTGTGGCCCCTTTTGGTGTACGGCCAGCCCTCAGACAGGAGTGGTCCCGGACGTGTCTCCGCGGACCGCAATTTGCGTTCGAAATGTCGATGTTCGAGCGTGTCCTGCAGTTCACACTATGACGCGCAGTTGGCTGCGTTCTTCATCGACCCGCGAGCCGAGTGATCCACCGTTCAGGGTAGTATCATCATGTCTTTTCGTATGTTATAATGATTTAGCAATGCGGAATAATTTGAATGCCCTTATACACGTATTTAATCTCGTATCACTCCGCTCGGAGTGAAGGCACATCTGCCATTTTGAGAAAATAAAACATTCTGAGCAGTTGAAACAGTTCATGTATATAGAATCGTTAGTACTTGCTAATAATGCACAAACGCTCAACACTGATTAAACTTTGCCATATATTTTGCTCCTTTCGGAGTCACTGGCATTTTACTATTTGCACACACTTCATGTAGACTAGACGTGCAAGCGTGTACTTGGTTTAGAATGGAGTTTTTACGTTAGTACAAGAGTGAGCACTAGGCCGCAGCTCTGTACTGCACGAAAACCCGCTTCATAGTTTTAGTGTTCGACATCGCGCTCCACCTATGGGAAAACTGTATGATGTAGAAAGCGACTCTCAGTACTAACTTTAGGTTAAATTATCATTTAAATGTTGTTAAAATGAAAGCTTTTGTTATCCATTAGATAAATCTTCTTAACAAAAGAAACATAAAATATACCAATCGACTCCATACATATTTCTAATCACAAATATTTTAAGACGACCTTACATTTGCCGCTCGCTTATAGGCGATCACACATGTTTTACGAGAAGAAACTGCATACAAATACGTAATTATAAAAAGTCGCTTCAAAATTTATTATATCCGGGATATGATGACTGGTTACAATAAAGCTTTTATTTACATTAACTTTATGAAATCTATCATCGACCCGGTCACCAAGTAGAAAATGATGATTAATTTTAAATTTAAGGTTTATACATTTTCTGCATAGTGAAGATGTGCAAATTAATGTAAGTTTTATTTTATTTACATAATTTTATATAACTAAAGTATATATAAGCAAATTAATATAAGTGCAAAAATAACTTAACGTGACAAGTGCTGATTTCGCTCAAAGGCGTGTTTCAAATTTTAATTTACATACGCCTTCACTGGTTCATTAAGATGTCTTTGATGTGCATAGATAGTAGTTAAATGTATCTAATTCTGATCTTGCTCAAAGGCGTGATGAAAATTTTCATTTATTTGCGAGTTACACTGGTCCAAGAAGATGTCTTTAATGCGCATACCCAGTAGTTTTACATATTAATTGTTGATCTCGCTCAAAGGCGTGTTACAACTTTTCATTTACTTAAGAGTTATGTCGGTCATGTAATATATCTTTGATGTTCATGCACAGTAGTTTTTTATATTTAATGCTGATGTCTCTCAAAGGCGTGTTACAAATTTTAATTTACTTACGACTTACACAGATCTAGTAATATGTCTGATGCTCATAGTCAGTTGTGTTATATATATAAATGCTGATCTCGCTCAAAGGCGTGTTACAAATTTTCATTAACATACGACTTACACTGGTACAGTAAGATGTCTTGGATATGCATACACAGTAGTTTTATATACTTAATGCTGATCTTGCTCAAAGGCGTGTTTCAAATTTTAATTTACTTACCACTTACACTGGTCCATTAAGATGTCTATGATGTGCATAGATCGTAGTTAAATGTATCTAATTGTGATCTCGCTCAAAGGCGTGTTGCAAATTTTCATTTATTTGCGAGTTACACTGGTACAGTAAGATGTCTCATGTGCATACAAAGTTGTTTTATATAATAATGCTGATCTCTCTCAAAGGCGTGTTACAAATTTTAATTTACTTACGACTTACACTGGTCCAGTAAGATGTCTTGGATATGCATACACAGTAGTTTTATATACTTAATGCTGATCTCGCTCAAAGGCGTGTTACAAATTTTAATTTACTTACGACTTACACTGGTACAGTAAGATGTCTCATGTGCATACAAAGTTGTTTTATATAATTAATGCTGATCTCTCTCAAAGGCGTGTTACAAATTTTAATTTACTTACGACTTACACTGGTCCAGTAAGATGTTTTGGATATGCATACACAGTAGTTTTATATACTTAATGCTGATCTTGCTCAAAGGCGTGTTTCAAATTTTAATTTACTTACCACTTACACTGGTCCAATAAGATGTTTATGATGTGCATAGATCGTAGTTAAATGTATCTAATTGTGATCTCGCTCAAAGGCGTGTTGCAAATTTTCATTTATTTGCGAGTTACACTGGTACAGTAAGATGTCTCATGTGCATACAAAGTTGTTTTATATAATAATGCTGATCTCTCTCAAAGGCGTGTTACAAATTTTAATTTACTTACGACTTACACTGGTCCAGTAAGATGTCTTGGATATGCATACACAGTAGTTTTATATACTTAATGCTGATCTCGCTCAAAGGCGTGTTACAAATTTTAATTTACTTACGACTTACACTGGTACAGTAAGATGTCTCATGTGCATACAAAGTTGTTTTATATAATTAATGCTGATCTCTCTCAAAGGCGTGTTACAAATTTTAATTTACTTACGACTTACACTGGTCCAGTAAGATGTCTTGGATATGCATACACAGTAGTTTTATATACTTAATGCTGATCTCGCTCAAAGGCGTGTTACAAATTTTAATTTACTTACGACTTACACAGGTCTAGTAATATGTCTTTGATGTTCATAGTCAGTTGTTTTATATATTTAATGCTGATCTCGCTCAAAGGCGTGTTACAAATTTTAATTTACTTACGACTTACACAGGTCTAGTAATATGTCTTTGATGTTCATAGTCAGTTGTTTTATATATTTAATGCTGATCTCGTTCAAAGGCGTGTTACAAATTTTCATTAACTTACGACTTACACTGGTCCAGTAAGATGTCTGATGTGTATACACAGTAGTTTCAAATAACTAATTCTGATCTTGCTCAAAGGCGTGTTACAACTTTTCATTTACTTAAGAGTTATGTCGGTCAAGTAATATATCTTTGATGTTCATGCACAGTAGTTTTTTATATTTAATGCTGATGTCTCTCAAAGGCGTGTTACAAATTTTAATTTACTTACGACTTACACAGATCTAGTAATATGTCTGATGCTCATAGTCAGTTGTGTTATATATATAAATGCTGATCTCGCTCAAAGGCGTGTTACAAATTTTCATTAACATACGACTGACACTGGTACAGTAAGATGTCTGATGTGCAATCAAAGTTGTTTTATGTATTTAATGCTGATCTCGCTAAAAGGCGTGTTACAAATTTTAATTTACTTACGACTTACACTGGTCCAGTAAGATGTCTGATGTGTATACACAATAGTTTTATATAACTAATTCTGTTCTCGCTTAAAGGCGTGTTACAACTTTTCATTTACTTAAGAGTTATGTCGATCCAGTAACATATCTTTGATGAGCATATACAGTAGTTTTTTTATATTTAAAGCTGATCTCTCTCAAAGGCGTGTTACAAATTTTAATTTACTTACGACTTACACTGGTCCAGTAAGATGTCTTGGATATGCATACACAGTAGTTTTATATACTTAATGCTGATCTCGCTCAAAGGCGTGTTTCAAATTTTAATTTACTTACCACTTACACTGGTCCAATAAGATGTCTTTGATGTGCATAGATCGTAGTTAAATGTATCTAATTGTGATCTCGCTCAAAAGCGTGTTACAAATTTTTATTTATTTGCGAGTTACACTGGTCCAGTCAGATGTCTTTGATGCTCATACGCAGTAGTTTTATACCTAATGCTGATCTCGCTAAAAGGCGTGTGACAAATGTCAACTTACTTATGACTTGCACTGGTACAATAAGATGTCTTTGTTGTACATAGATCGTAGTTAAATGTATCTAATTCTCATCTCGCTCAAAGGCGTGTTGCAAATTTTCATTTACTTAAGAGTTATGTCGGTCCAGCAAGATGTCTTTGATGTGCATACGCAGTAGTTTTATAGATATAATGCTGATCTCGCTCACAGGCGTGTTACAAATTTTAATTTACTTACCACTTGCACTGGTCCAATAAGATGTCTTTGATGCTCATACGCAGTAGTTTTATTCCTAATGCTGATCTCACTAAAAGGCGTGTGACAAATGTCAACTTACGACTTACACTGGTCCAGTAAGATGTCTTGGATGTGCATACACAGTAGTTTTATATACTTAATGCTGATCTCGCTCAAAGGCGTGTTTCAAATTTTAATTTACTTACCACTTACACTGGTCCAATAAGATGTCTTTGATGTGCATAGATCGTAGTTAAATGTATCTAATTGTGATCTCGCTCAAAAGCGTGTTACAAATTTTTATTTATTTGCGAGTTACACTGGTCCAGTCAGATGTCTTTGATGCTCATACGCAGTAGTTTTATACCTAATGCTGATCTCGCTAAAAGGCGTGTGACAAATGTCAACTTACTTATGACTTGCACTGGTACAATAAGATGTCTTTGTTGTACATAGATCGTAGTTAAATGTATCTAATTCTGATCTCGCTCAAAGTCGTGTTGCAAATTTTCATTTACTTAAGAGTTATGTCGGTCCAGTAAGATGTCTGATGTGCATACGCAGTAGTTTTATAGATATAATGCTGATCTCGCTCAAAGGCGTGTGACAAATGTCAACTTACGACTTACACTGGTCCAGTAAGATGTCTTTGATGCTCACGCAGTAGTTTTATTCTAATGCTGATCTCGCTAAAGGCGTGTGACAAATGTCTACGACACTGGTCCAGTAAGATGTCTTGGATGTGCATACACAGTAGTTTTATATACTTAATGCTGATCTCGCTCAAAGGCGTGTTTCAAATTTTAATTTACTTACCACTTACACTGGTCCAATAAGATGTCTTTGATGTGCATAGATCGTAGTTAAATGTATCTAATTGTGATCTCGCTCAAAAGCGTGTTACAAATTTTTATTTATTTGCGAGTTACACTGGTCCAGTCAGATGTCTGATGCTCATACGCAGTAGTTTTATACCTAATGCTGATCTCGCTAAAAGGCGTGTGACAAATGTCAACTTACGACTTACACTGGTCCAGTAAGATGTCTTGGATGTGCATACACAGTAGCTTTATATAAATAATGCTGATCTCGCTCTAAGGCGTGATGCAACTTTTTATTAACTTAAAATTTATGTCGGTCCAGTCAGATGTCTTTGATGCTCATACGCAGTAGTTTTATATACCTAATGCTGATCTCGCTCAAAGGCGTGTGACAAATGTTAACTTACGATTTACACTGGTCCAGTAAGATGTCTTTAATGTGCTTACATAGTAGTTTCATATATCTAATGCCGATCTCGCTCAAATGCGTGATGCAACTTTTCATTTACTTAAGAGTTATGTCGGTCCAGTAAAATGTCTTCGATGTGCATACACAGTAGTTTTATGTATCTAATGCTGATCTCACTCAAAGGCGTTTTACAAATTTTAATTTACTTACCACTTGAACTGGTCCAATAAGATGTCTGATGTACATAGATAGTAGTTAAATGTATCTAATTCTGATCTCGCTCAAAGGCGTGTTGCAAATTTTCATTTGTTTGCGAGTTACACTTGTCCAGTAAGATGTCTTTGATGTGCATACATAGTAGTTTCATATATCTAATGCCGATCTCGCTCTAAGGCGTGATGCAACTTTTCATTTACTTAAGAGTTATGTCGGTCCTGTAAGATGTCTAATGCGCATACACAGTAGTTTTATATAATTATTGCTCATCTCGCTCAAAGGCGTGTTATAAATTTTCATTTACATACGACTTACACTGGCCCAGTAAGGTGTTTTTGATATACATACACATTTAGTTTATATACTTAATGCTGATCTTGCTCAAAGGCGTGTTTCAAATTTTAATTTACTTACCACTTACACTGGTCCAATAAGATGTCTATGATGTGCATAGATCGTAGTTAAATGTATCTAATTGTGATCTCGCTCAAAGGAGTGTTACAACTTTTTATTTACTTACGAGTTATATCGGTCCAGTAAGATGTTTAATGTGCATACACAGTAGTTTCATATAACTAATGCTGATCTCGCCCAAAGGCGTGTTACAACTATTATTTACTCACGAGTTATATCGGTCCAGTAAGATGTTTAATGTGCATACACAGCAGTTTTATATATTTAATGCTGATCTCGCCCAAAGGCGTGTTACAACTATTATTTACTTACGAGTTATATCGGTCCAGTAAGATGTTTAATGTGCATACACAGTTTTATATATTTAATGCTGATCTCGCCCAAAGGCGTGTTACAACTATTATTTACTTACGAGTTATATCGGTCCAGTAAGATGTTTAATGTGCATACACAGCAGTTTTATATATTAATGCTGATCTCGCCCAAAGGCGTGTTACAACTATTATTTACTTACGAGTTATATCGGTCCAGTAAGATGTTTGATGTGCATACACAGCAGTTTTATATATTTAATGCTGATCTCGCCCAAAGGCGTGTTACAACTATTATTTACTTACGAGTTATATCGGTCCAGTAAGATGTTTAATGTGCATACACAGTCTTATACACTACTAATGCTGATCTCGCCCAAAGGCGTGTTACAACTATTATTTACTCACGAGTTATATCGGTCCAGTAAGATGTTTAATGTTCATACACAGCAGATTTATATATTTAATGCTGATCTCGCCCAAAGGAGTGTTACAACTATTATTTACTTACGAGTTATATCGGTCCAGTAAGATGTTTAATATGCATACAGTCTTTTACACTACTAATGGTGATCTCGCCCAAAGGCGTGTTACAACTATTATTTACTCACGAGTTATATCGGTCCAGTAAGATGTTTAATGTTCATACACAGCAGTTTTATATATTTAATGCTGATCTCGCCCAAAGGCGTGTTACAACTATTATTTACTTACGAGTTATATCGGTCCAGTAAGATGTTTTGATGCATACACAGTAGTTTTATATTTAATGCTGATCTCGCCCAAAGGCGTGTTACAACTATTATTTACTTACGAGTTATATCGGTCCAGTAAGATGTTTAATGTGCATACACAGCAGTTTTATATATTTAATGCTGATCTCGCCCAAAGGCGTGTTACAACTATTATTTACTTACGAGTTATATCGGTCCAGTAAGATGTTTAATGTGCATACACAGCAGTTTTATATATTTAATGCTGATCTCGCCCAAAGGCGTGTTACAACTATTATTTACTTACGAGTTATATCGGTCCAGTAAGATGTTTAATGTGCATACACAGTCTTTTATATATTTAATGCTGATCTCGCCCAAAGGCGTGTTACAACTATTATTTACTTACGAGTTATATCGGTCCAGTAAGATGTTTAATGTGCATACACAGCAGTTTTATATATTTAATGCTGATCTCGCCCAAAGGCGTGTTACAACTATTATTTACTTACGAGTTATATCGGTCCAGTAAGATGTTTAATGTGCATACACAGTCTTTTACACTACTAATGCTGATCTCGCCCAAAGGCGTGTTACAACTATTATTTACTTACGAGTTATATCGGTCCAGTAAGATGTTTAATGTGCATACACAGCAGTTTTATATATTTAATGCTGATCTCGCCCAAAGGCGTGTTACAACTATTATTTACTTACGAGTTATATCGGTCCAGTAAGATGTTTAATGTGCATACACAGTAGTTTTATATATTTAATGCTGATCTCGCCCAAAGGCGTGTTACAACTATTATTTACTTACGAGTTATATCGGTCCAGTAAGATGTTTAATGTGCATACACAGCAGTTTTATATATTTAATGCTGATCTCGCCCAAAGGCGTGTTACAACTATTATTTACTTACGAGTTATATCGGTCCAGTAAGATGTCTTTGATGTGCATACACAGCAGTTTTATATATTTAATGCTGATCTCGCCCAAAGGCGTGTTACAACTATTATTTACTTACGAGTTATATCGGTCCAGTAAGATGTCTTTGATGTGCATACACAGCAGTTTTATATATTTAATGCTGATCTCGCCCAAAGGCGTGTTACAACTATTATTTACTTACGAGTTATATCGGTCCAGTAAGATGTTTAATGTGCATACACAGCAGTTTTCTATACTAATGCTGATCTCGCCCAAAGGCGTGTTACAACTATTATTTACTTACGAGTTATATCGGTCCAGTAAGATGTTTAATGTGCACACAGCAGTTTTATATATTTAATGCTGATCTCGCCCAAAGGCGTGTTACAACTATTATTTACTTACGAGTTATATCGGTCCAGTAAGATGTTTAATGTGCATACACAGTTTTTATATTTAATGCTGATCTCGCCCAAAGGCGTGTTACAACTATTATTTACTTACGAGTTATATCGGTCCAGTAAGATGTTTAATGTGCATACACAGCAGTTTTATATAATTAATGCTGATCTCGCCCAAAGGCGTGTTACAACTATTATTTACTTACGAGTTATATCGGTCCAGTAAGATGTCTTTGATGTGCATACACAGCAGTTTTATATATTTAATGCTGATCTCGCCCAAAGGCGTGTTACAACTATTATTTACTTACGAGTTATATCGGTCCAGTAAGATGTTTAATGTGCATACACAGCAGTTTTATATATTTAATGCTGATCTCGCCCAAAGGCGTGTTACAACTATTATTTACTTACGAGTTATATCGGTCCAGTAAGATGTTTGTGCATACACAGCAGTTTTATATATTTAATGCTGATCTCGCCCAAAGGCGTGTTACAACTATTATTTACTTACGAGTTATATCGGTCCAGTAAGATGTTTGATGTGCATACACAGTTTTATATATTTAATGCTGATCTCGCCCAAAGGCGTGTTACAACTATTATTTACTTACGAGTTATATCGGTCCAGTAAGATGTTTAATGTGCATACACAGCAGTTTTATATATTTAATGCTGATCTCGCCCAAAGGCGTGTTACAACTATTATTTACTTACGAGTTATATCGGTCCAGTAAGATGTTTAATGTGCATACACAGTAGTTTTATATATTAATGCTGATCTCGCCCAAAGGCGTGTTACAACTATTATTTACTTACGAGTTATATCGGTCCAGTAAGATGTTTAATGTGCATACACAGTAGTTTTATATATTTAATGCTGATCTCGCCCAAAGGCGTGTTACAACTATTATTTACTTACGAGTTATATCGGTCCAGTAAGATGTTTAATGTGCATACACAGTTTTATATATATAATGCTGATCTCGCCCAAAGGCGTGTTACAACTATTATTTACTTACGAGTTATATCGGTCCAGTAAGATGTTTAATGTGCATACACAGTAGTTTTATATATTTAATGCTGATCTCGCCCAAAGGCGTGTTACAACTATTATTTACTTACGAGTTATATCGGTCCAGTAAGATGTTTAATGTGCATACACAGTTTTATATATTTAATGCTGATCTCGCCCAAAGGCGTGTTACAACTATTATTTACTTACGAGTTATATCGGTCCAGTAAGATGTTTAATGTGCATACACAGCAGTTTTATATATTTAATGCTGATCTCGCCCAAAGGCGTGTTACAACTATTATTTACTTACGAGTTATATCGGTCCAGTAAGATGTCTTTGATGTGCATACACAGTAGTTTTATATATTTAATGCTGATCTCGCCCAAAGGCGTGTTACAACTATTATTTACTTACGAGTTATATCGGTCCAGTAAGATGTTTAATGTGCATACACAGTCTTTTACACTATTAATGCTGATCTCGCCCAAAGGCGTGTTACAACTATTATTTACTTACGAGTTATATCGGTCCAGTAAGATGTCTTTGATGTGCATACACAGTAGTTTTATATATTTAATGCTGATCTCGCCCAAAGGCGTGTTACAACTATTATTTACTTACGAGTTATATCGGTCCAGTAAGATGTTTAATGTGCATACACAGTCTTTTACACTATTAATGCTGATCTCGCCCAAAGGCGTGTTACAACTATTATTTACTTACGAGTTATATCGGTCCAGTAAGATGTCTTTGATGTGCATACACAGTAGTTTTATATATTTAATGCTGATCTCGCCCAAAGGCGTGTTACAACTATTATTTACTCACGAGTTATATCGGTCCAGTAAGATGTTTAATGTGCATACACAGTCTTTTACACTACTAATGCTGATCTCGCCCAAAGGCGTGTTACAACTATTATTTACTCACGAGTTATATCGGTCCAGTAAGATGTTTAATGTGCATACACAGTCTTTTACACTACTAATGCTGATCTCGCCCAAAGGCGTGTTACAACTATTATTTACTTACGAGTTATATCGGTCCAGTAAGATGTTTAATGTGCATACACAGTCTTTTACATTACTAATGCTGATCTCGCTCAAAGGCGTGTTACAACTATTATTTACTTACGAGTTATATTGGTCCAGTAAGATGTTTTATGTGCATACACAGTCTTTTTACATTACTAATGCTGATCTCGCCCAAAGGCGTGTTACAACTTTTATTTACTTACGAGTTATATCGGTCCAGTAAGATGTTTAATGTGCATACACAATAGTTTCATATATCTAATGCTGATCTCGCCCAAAGGCGTGTTACAACTTTTCATTTACTTACGAATTATATCGGTCCAGTAAGATGTTTTGATGAGCATACACAGTCTTTTTACATTACTAACGCTGATCTCGCCCAAAGGCATGTTACAACTATTATTTACTTACGAATTATATTAGTTCAGTTAGGTGTTTTTGAGGAGCATACACAGTCTTTTTACATTACTAACGCTGATCTCGCCCAAAGGCGTGTTATAACTTTTTATTTACTTACGAGTTATATCGGTCCAGTAAGATGTTTAATGTGCATACACAGTTTCATATACTAATGCTGATCTCGCCCAAAGGCGTGTTACAACTTTTATTTACTTACGAATTATATTAGTTCAGTTAGGTGTTTTTGAGGAGCATACACAGTCTTTTTACATTACTAACGCTGATCTCGCCCAAAGGCGTGTTATAACTTTTTATTTACTTACGAGTTATATCGGTCCAGTAAGATGTTTAATGTGCATACACAATAGTTTCATATATCTAATGCTGATCTCGCCCAAAGGCGTGTTACAACTTTTCATTTACTTACGAATTATATTAGTTCAGTTAGGTGTTTTTGAGGAGCATACACAGTCTTTTTACATTACTAACGCTGATCTCGCCCAAAGGCGTGTTACAACTATTATTTACTTACGAATTATATTAGTTCAGTTAGATGTTTTGAGGAGCATACACAGTTTTTATATCTAATGCTGATCTCGCCCAAAGGCGTGTTACAACTTTTCATTTACTTACGAGTTATATTGGTCCAGTAAGATGTTTGATGTGCATACACAGTCTTTTCATATACTAATGCTGATCTCGCCCAAAGGCGTGTTACAACTTTTCATTTACTTACGAGTTATATGGTCCAGTAAGATTTGATGTGCATACACAGTAGTTTTATATATCTAATGCTGATCTCGCCCAAAGGCGTGTTACAACTTTCATTTACTTACGAGTTATATCGGTCCAGTAAGATGTTTAATGTGCATACACAGTAGTTTTATATATCTAATGCTGATCTCGCTCAAAGACGTGTTACAACTTTTCATTTACTTAACGAGTTATATTGGTCCAGTTAGGTGTTTTTGAGGAGCATACACAGTCTTTTTCATTACTAATGCTGATCTCGCCCAAAGGCGTGTTACAACTTTTCATTTACTTACGAATTATATCGGTCCAGTAAGATGTTTAATGTGCACACAAAGTAGTTTCATATATCTAATGCTGATCTCGCTCAAAGACGTGTTACAACTTTTCATTTACTTAACGAGTTATATTGGTCCTGTTAGGTGTTTTTGAGGAGCATACACAGTCTTTTTCATTACTAATGCTGATCTCGCCCAAAGGCGTGTTACAACTATTATTTACTTACGAGTTATATCGGTCCAGTAAGATGTTTAATGTGCATACACAGTAGTTTTATATATCTAATGCTGATCTCGCTCAAAGACGTGTTACAACTTTTCATTTACTTAACGAGTTATATTGGTCCTGTTAGGTGTTTTTGAGGAGCATACACAGTCTTTTTTTACTATGCTGATCTCGCCCAAAGGCGTGTTACAACTTTTCATTTACTTACGAATTATATTAGTTCAGTTAGGTGTTTTTGAGGAGCATACACAGTCTTTTTCATTACTAATGCTGATCTCGCCCAAAGGCGTGTTACAACTTTTTATTTACTTACGAGTTATATCGGTCCAGTAAGATGTTTAATGTGCACACAAAGTAGTTTCATATATCTAATGCTGATCTCGCTCAAAGACGTGTTACAACTTTTCATTTACTTAAGAGTTATGTCGGTCCAGTAAGATGTCTGATGAGCATACACAGTAGTGTTATGTATCTAATGCTGATCTCGCTCAAAGGCGTGTTGCAAATTTTCATTTATTTGTGAGTTACACTGGTCCAGTAAGACGTCTCATGCAAATACACAGTAGTTTTACATATTTAATGCTCATTTCGCTCAAAGGCGTCTTACAACTTTTCATTTACTTACGTCTTACACTGGTGAGGTACCTAATATGTCTTCAATGTGCATAGATAGTACTTAAATGTGTCTAATTCTGATCTCGCTCAAAGGCGTGTTGCAAATTGTCATTTACTTACGACTTACAGTGGTCCAGTGAGATGTCTGATGTGCATACAAAGTTGTTTTATATATTTAATGCTGATCTCGCTAAAAGGCGTGTTACAAATTTTAATTTACTTACGACTTACACTGGTCCAGTAAGATGTCTGATGTGCATACATAGTAGTTTTACATATTTAATGCTCATTTCGCTCATAGGCATCTTACAACTTTTCATTTACTTACGTCTTACAGTGGTGAGGTACCTAATATGTCTTCAATGTGCATAGATAGTACTTAAATGTATCTAATTCTGATCTCGCTCAAAGGCGTGTTGCAAATTTTCATTTACTTACGACTTACACTGGTCCAGTAAGATGTCTGATGTGCATACAAAGTTGTTTTATATATTTAATGCTGATCTCGCTCAAAGGCGTGTTACAACTTTTCATTTACTTACGACTTGCACTGGTCCAGTAAGATGTCTTGGATATGCATACACAGTAGTTTTTGAAGTGAAACGTCTTTATCGGTGTATAGGAGAAATTTATATCAATGTAACGATTTTCTGTTACGCGCCATCTTTATCTGTTACCCGCCATCTTTATTTCTGGGTAACATTTTTCCGTTAGGCGCCATATTTATTCAATATTCTTAGTGTCATCGTGGCATAAACATAATTGTTACTAAGGCCACCTGTCACATATACTTTCTGTCAACACCCTAGATCTATTTACAGTTTGTATATATTACATTTTCCTATTATCTAAGTTGAAACCTTTTCAACCGACATACATGAACTATATCTCACATTTTTTCGTTGAGTGACTCGATTTTATATGTAGCGTTCGATAATTTTCCTACAATTCTATATGGCCCTTTATAACATCGCATTAATTGAAAAGTTTTACCTATCACCCTTTTAGGTACATATACCATTACCAAGTCTCCTACATGAAACTCTGAACATATCTATTTCTGAAACTCAGTAGTGACGTGAAAAATAATATTTCAATTAAGTGATTAGCGAAAAAAAATTTATAAAGTTATTGGCAAAAAGAATAAAAGATATTTAATCTAATTCCAGTGGATTTCTAACAGAAGTAAGTAATTAAACTTTTTTTTCTAATACATTCAACACGTGGGTGATTACGGTATTTATTTGTTTTTAAGGTTATTTCAGGTTAACCTTAGTTTTTGATTGTAAATATCAGTGAGTTAAGCCATTAATTACAAAAATATATAATAATAATAACAATAATAGTAATAATTCTATTATAATTAATGAAATGCTATAATCTTAGTAGCAGAAATTGAAATAATTGTATTATTTTTGTATCCATTTCTATGATAATAAAAGCCTTTTGCATAAACTTTATCTAATTTATCTTTATTCAACCGATTTCTGTGAAGTTGTAAATGGTAAATCATTTTTCGAAAAATGATGTCATAAAGAAGTTTCACTTCTTACGTGTGTACACTAATACACACACACTTTTTTTTAATAAATCCCATAATTTGTAGAGGACGAAGAATATTTATATAATTATTGCACAATACTAAAAAATCCAGTCGTATGATGATTTAGATTGGCAGCGTCGTTTATGGTAGCGCTCGGTACATAGATCCAGCAATCTTATTTAAAGACCATTATTCTTACCGCGCATATTTGATGCATTATCATAGCCCTGTCCCTTAAGTTGTTTATGTCCCCTTAAGGTGTTTGTCTAGTTTTTCTATTATAAATGACGTTAATGCAGCGCCAGTTGTATCGATGATTGGACAGAAGGCTAGGAAATGCTCCCTTATTTCCAACTTTCTAGTTTCTGTGTTAAAATTGACAAATCTTATTGTAATACTAATTTGCTCTACGTGTGAAACGTCAGAAGTACAATCCAGTATTATTGAAAAATATTTATTAATTCTACATAAATTTAATTTAAATTGTTGAATTTGGTTACCGAGTATGTAAATGATTTCATTTTGGGTCTTATCTTAGATAACTCGGCATATTTTTGCAATCCGAATCATTCATTACGCCTCGTATGTGTTTAGTCATAATTGTATGTGTTTAATCAAAATAATACAGGATAATATAAACCATGATAATATCCTGTATTATTTTAGATATGTAGATGATATTATTATGTGTTGGCTGGGTAATTCAATAGAATTAGATCTATTTTAAAATTATATTAATAGTATACACCCCAAAATTCTATTTAAACTAGAGGAAGGAACAAACAATTCTATTTTTTTAGATTTGACCTTAACTAGAAAAAATAATAGACATGAATTTCAACAAGTGGTTAGTTGATTCCGATTAGCTATGTGTGATAAAGGATTTATAAAGGCAAAGTCTGATAATATTCCTGATGTTGATATGTTTATAAATGCTTACATCGAAATGATCTTCACAACAGAAAAAATCAATTTTTTTTTGGGATTATCACGATGCACTGCTCGAAACCATTTATCGACGTTTATCATCTTGGGGAACATTTAAAAACATTTTGTCAGGAGTTTTTTTTTTCAAAGTGCAAGTAATAGGTATTTTTTAATGGAAGTAATCTGTATCTTTTGTCTGTTTTGGTTTTTTTGACGTGACAACGTCTTAAATTAGGTTGCGGCTGGGAGTCACTTATGAAAAAGTGTATTTTCATTTTGTTGTAAAAACAGTCTCAAATACTAAAATACTATTGTGTATAGAAGACATCGCCATGGTCAAATTACTATCATTTTCAATATTGCTATGAACAAATTGTATTCTGCAGCTTTTAATACCTCTTCTACGGTAGGTAATGGTTCTTCCTCGACTTCCTCTTCCTCATCACTTTCGAGTTGTTCCTTAGCATTAATGTTCTGTACGATATTGTCGTCGGTGGGTTCTTCGGATGTGAAGAGAGCGCTATCGATGTCTACATGATCTTCCCACATTTCCGGTGTTGCTAAAGAATCTGAATTTAGGTTTCGTGACCACAAAGATAAAGGGACGTCATCTTCTTCATCAAATTCATGTTCTGATATTTGAATAGGTAAACCGTCGTGGTTTTCAATGAATCCTGCATGTTTGAAACAATTGTGAATGGTAGTGACATTTTATTCCAGGCATCATTAACCATCAAAATTGCATCTAGCACCGTTAATTTTGTAGAAGAGTTGTTTTCATCAAGAAAATTAACCATTTTGAGCTCATGGTTCTTTCTAAAATTCGTTTTGAGTGATCGTCTTATTCCCTGATTCAGTGGCTGTAGTGCTATGTTGTATTCGACGGAAGGAAAGCAAGTGTATAAATAGACTTTAAATCAGTAACATTTGGATGCGCCGGGCAATTATCAACCAGCAATAAAATCTTTTTCTTCTTCACCAAATCACGATCCTAATGTCGAAGATTTTTCTAAAAGTTCTGACGTCATCCAAGCTCTCCGATTGTTAGCATAATCGACAGATAATGATTTGACACTTCTAAAACATCTTGGTTTTTGTAACTTTCCAATAATGAGCAATTTCTTTTTCTCTGTGCCACTCATATTAGCTGCTACCATGACAGTTATTCTGTCTTTCGACAACTTGCCTCCACTACAATTCTCACCGTTAAATTTTAAAGGTTTGTCCGGCATTAATTTGTAAAATAGTACAGTTTCATCAGCATTAAATATCTCATCATCAGAAAATTGTCTTTGTAGATTCGGTCACACAGATGTAAACCAGTTTGTTGTTGAATTCTCTATATATTCATATTCATCTATGTTGCATGTTACACAGGGATATTTTTACCAATATGTTTATGACATGATATAGGGATGTCAATCTGAGATTTAGTCGTGTGCAGTTCGCGAACGAACTAGGTCTTAAGAGCGCTCTCACAGATGAACTACTCGAACTAGCTCCCGCATCCCCCGGTCCATAGTTCATTAGTTCGAACGTATGTCGTTACGAACGGGACGGCACTGCTCGCTCGTTGCACATGCGCTTCTCGTTTGGGTAACAACTTTATAAGTGTAAGTGATTTTTTTTTTTTTTTAAACTAACCAGAACCTAATAGTAATATAATTGTTGATTATTTCTAGAAAAATATAAAAAAAATTGATTATTGAAAGTTGATTGTTTTTGTTTTCCTTTTTGCGTCATATGTTATACTGTCAAGGAACAGAAGGAATATTTATGTATAAGTTAAGTTATCAGCAATAACTTATACATAAATATTCGAAAAATGCGAAAATAGAGTACAAAATTTATAGGTAAAATGTCCAGCATTCTATAATCTTATCAAACGCAGCCAGAGCAGTATCAAAACGAGTGAACGATCCGCTTTTCACTGATTCGAGCTGGAAGCTGACGAACTAGATGAGCGAACTAAGTCGTTTAGGGGTGGCGAGCTAATTTGAGCGCTTTCAGTTGCGAACTACTATGCCCATACCTACTGAGATCAATTAATCAAGTAATCGATTATTTCGTCTAAACATATTGATTCTGAAAATCGATATTTTGTAGTGAATCAATCCGGTGAATAGATACTTCACCTTTGAAAATCGAAACTTAATTAGTTTATTTTATGATAAGAAATATACAACTATTTAGAATGAATTGAATGTGTATTATCTTAATTAGAGGTTCTTATATATGTAACATTTGATTGTAGTTGTAATTGTTTAATTCATTAAAAATGATTAAAAAATATTTCAGCGTCTTCCGTGTTTTCTATAATTATACATTTTGTATTTATAACATATAACTATATATGTCATAAATACAAACTTTTATCGTAAGTCGAAAAAAATCGATTTGTTACATTTCGATTACTCTATGGATAGCTTTTTAATACTTCGATTCAAATCTATTTAGAATTTTCAATACTTATGTTTATTGGAATTAATTGATTCCAATTGTTGTAAGTACTGTTAGTTAATGTTGTAGTTCCATATTATTACAGCTTGTCTGAAAAAGTTGAAACATAATTAATGAAACACGGTAAAATTATGAAAATTTTAAATCTATATTTATTATTCTGAACTTATGCCATAATAAATCATATAATAAACACGGATGATAACAAAAACAATATTAAAAAAAAAAGTGTGTGTATTAGTGTACACACGTAAGAAGTGAAACTTCTTTATGACATCATTTTTCGATAAATGATTTACTATTTACAACTTCACAGAAATTGGTTGAATAAAGCTAAATTAGATAAAGTTTATGCAAAAGGCTTTTATTATCATAGACATGGATACAAAAATAATACAATTATTTCACCTTTCTGCTACTAAGATTATAGCATTTCATTAATTATAATAGAATTATTACTATTATTGTTATCGTTATTATATATTTTTGTAATTAATGGCTTAACTCACTGATATTTACAATCAAAAACTAAGGTTAACCTGAAATAACCTTAAAAAATAAATACCGTAATCACACCTGTTGAATGTATTAGAAAAAGGTTTAATTACTTACTTCTGTTAGAAATCTACTGGAATTAGAATAAATATCTTTTATTCTTTTGCCAATAACTTTATAAGTTTTTCGCTAATCACTTAATTGAAATATTATTTTCACGTCACTACTGAGTTTCAGAAATAGAAATGTTCAGAGTTTCATGTAGGAGACTTGGTAATGGTATATGTACCTAGAAGGGTGATAGGTAAAACTTTTCAATTAATGCGATGTTATAAAGGGCCATATAGAATTGTAGGAAAATTATCGAACGCTACATATAAAATCGAGTCACTCAATGAAAGAATGTGAGATATAGTTCATGTATGTCGGTTGAAAAGGTTTCAACTTAGATAATAGGAAAATGTAATATATACAAACTGTAAATAGATCTAGGGTGTTGACAGAAAGTATATGTGACAGGTGGCCTTAGTAACAATTATGTTTATGCCACGATGACATTAATAACATTGAATAAATATGGCGCGTAACGGAAAATGTTACCCAGAAATAAAGATGGCGCGTAACAGATAAAGATGGCGCGTAACAGAAAAACGTTACATTGCTATAAAATTTCTCCCATACGCCGATAAAGAAGTTTCACTTCAAAAAAAATTATATCATTTCATAAATTTAAAACAGATGCTTTTTAAAGTCTAAAATTCAGATGCATGTTGATTTTATTTATTAAAATGGGACCCCAAATTTATTTTTCATATCGCACAAGTTACGTAAGTTCATTTTTTCATTTTAGATAGAAAACAATTAAGATCATTAGAAACACACTTAACACTATCAAATACATCAACGTTCTCAACATCCAGCAAATTCGCTTTTTTTTTACTCAGATTCATGAATGAAGCTAAAGTTTTAAGAATAATACAGAAAAACGATCCAAAAATACGAAATAATTTTATTGTTTTCAACGAACTCTACATGAAAAAAAGCAATATATTGGTTTGACGTCAATTGTACTTGTAAATAAAGATATCATTTGAGATATTGTACAGTACGCAATAATTATTTTTGGTGAGATGGATCGTAAAACATATCGTTGGTGTGCAGTACCTCAGTATGAAAATACTTCTACAGTTTCACCTCAAAAGGTGTTCATAGTGGTACTGTGCAAATACGATGCAAGAAGGAAGTGGTTGCAACTTGCAGGGAAAGGGGATGTTCTTCAGATCGCCATAAATTCAACTATTTTTATATGTGAAGATTATTTTGACGTATGTAATGCTTTAATAGCAGCGCTTTATAATATCTTAGGCGGGCTTAAAATATAGCATCGTAAAAACATGTTTTGTTTACATTGTAGGCAATTAATCATCTAAACTTTCAATTTAAGATGATGTGTTCAGTTTTAAAAGTGACATGTAATGCGATAGTTTAGAATTAACTGGAGCATTCCTTTATTGTGCCCATATCATACTCGAAGGTCACCCGCAACTTCGTTGGCATTGATATATGCTAAAACACCCTCATCTTTCACATCGACCCCATCATAATTCCATTCCCGAACTCAATCCCGACCTCTGTCTCAACCGCGAACTAAAATCCGATTTTCGGCCCTGTTGTCGGGCCCTATCTCAATTGATTTTTGCTCAGAGTTCCAATGTCGATCAAGCTTTGTTATTGGTGTAGCTTTCAATAAATTATGATATTGGTCTGATTACAATTGCACTTTCGATCCTGCTTTAGAGTAAGATAGAGTTATTATAATAACCTAAGCCATCGTTGCACAAACACTCAAGTACTTAAGCAATCAAATTTTACTTGGTGTTTTTTTCAAGTTTACCGTGAAAAACGTACAACATAATATTTTATTAAGTAGAGGCATCTATAGCATATATCTGGCACTACATGATCAAATTGAAAAGCAAACTTTTATCAAAATCTTCATTACAATCATTAGATCCGTTTCTGAAACAACCAATATATATATATGCGTTGTAGGCTACACATGCCTATAGACTATACATATATACTAATTATAATATATAGTATAAGAACGATATATTATAATATAATATATCGTTCAATAGTATAAGGCATATGTAGCCTACAAGTTGTACATGCTTAAATTAAATGTGCACAGACTAAAATTTGAACACAAAGAAAGGAAAAAAGGACCATATTTTGATTTTACAAGTAATTTTATGCTCCACGGTTCAATTTGCCTTCATTTCAGATTATACATACCTGTTTCAAACAAATTCAAATCTCAATCACAGTAAAAAAACGGGTAGCATCCGAAGTCGGCCGACAAAACGGAAACATATATTATATAATTTACTTTCCATTCAAGTTTTTTTTCTATTTGTTTATTTTTTAATTAGTATAATTATAAATTTTATTATTTTAAAACTAATAGTTTACTCGCCTACGACTGAGGGAGAATTTGTTTGTATATGAGGGTACTCACTTCGCCGCCGATTTCATCCTTTCTAACATCAAGGAACGTGATCAAAATCTTCCAGTGACTCGCAATTTAATTTTTTTGGCTAGCGTACGCGCACTGCCAGCGCCCACTCAAAAGATTGTTTTATTTATCAGGTAAATGATATTACAAATTTTGGGAATAAAATGGTGTGAACAAATAGAAAATCAAAACATGATAAAAACGTGTACCCACAGAGCAAAAAAGAAAGAATTCGCATCACTATATGTATTACCAAACACACAATGCGCAAGCCAAGTAGGCACAGGTCAAAAACTTTGTTTAAAAATACGCTTACTCGATAGCATTTGTTTTTATTAGATGGCTATATAATCCAAAATAAGAAAAAGGGAAAATTATTATTTACTAAAAAAAACTATATTTAATCTCTAAAGGGAAATAGCCCTTTATTTCCCTGTAGAGCTTTAGTTTTTAAGCCAGCATTTGATTCAATATTTTTTTGAAGCATTTGGAATACAAATCCGTAACAAAATAAAAATGAACTGCCAAAATTCAGCTTTTATTACACTATTAATATTAGTGGAGAGTTTGTGTAATTGTTTATAACTAAAAAACTATTAAATCAATCATTTTAAAAATTAAATTACCATATTGCTGGCAATGGACGACTTTTATACTTATTGGTTAGTAGTAGTGACTTTTATTTTTGGTGGAAGATGTTCTCTCGCATTTTATTTCTGATAAACTATAAAATTACTGCTTATGTAACAGTTTGGATTCTTTCTTCAAATCTTCCTTGCCTTTTAAATTGGCAAAGAATACAGCTTTTAAAATATAATGCTCTTTCATAAAATACAAATAGGATTTCTGAGAGTAATTTGTTAGTCAAAGTAAATGTACATTTGTACAATCTTCATTACCTACTTAACATTAAATTTGTGAATGCAAAGTTAATATTAAAGAGCGTTATTACATGAATTCCTGTGAAGTCACGAAAATTTTTTAAACCGACTATAAATCGCTTTGAATTAGATTTAGGAATTCAATATTGAATACATTTCATCATTGTGCTCTAGATCACAACATCTGTAAATCTTTCTTTAAGTGTAGTGATACGTTGGTATATTATTGTTCTGTGGTGTGATACAATAAATCTTCTCTATGGTACAATTCTGTGGTATAATAGTAGAGTGGTATATTTTGCAATGTTTGTAAAAAATATACAAGTGTGTAAATAAGGTATTTATCGCCTTAGGCAATAGAAATATATTGATTTGAATTATAAATATATATATATAATAATTTTTATATTTTATTTAAAATATTCAATATTTTTTACATTCTATATATGAATGGGCCTCTTGGATAACGCTAGTGGCGCGGCGTTGTGGCAAATTCAGGCAACATACGGGCGTTTGAGTGCGATCAGCTGTACGGTTTACGTTAATTAATCAGCAGTTGCAAACGTTAAAAAGTGCTTACAAGAAATGAAAAAATGGGTGGTACGAGGTACTGTTGTGTTGTGGGGTGTAAAAATTCCCAATCTCGGAATCGTGAATTGACTTTTTACTCGTTTCCGAGACGGAGCTGGGAAATTAAAAAAAGAAATGAGTGGATAAAAGCTGTCAGAAGAATGTAAGTAAATATTACTAAGATGTTTTGATGCCAGGAATGTATCGAAAATATACAAACTCCAAATTTTCTGTTTGTTTGTTGTATTTTTGTTAGTACATTAGATAACAAGCCGTGGCAGCCGAGTACAAACACTCGAATCTGCAGTGCTCATTTTGTTGGAGGCAAGCAGTCCGACGTCGAAAACAGCCCATCGTATGTCCCGACGATTTTTCCACCTGTATACAAAAAGAAAGGAAAATCACAACTGGACTCAGCTAGACATGAGCGACTTCTGAAAAGAAAAGAAAGAATGACCACATCAACAGCTTCAAAACCGCAAGAAAACGATGATATTGTCAGTAACATTGTAATGGGTGAGATAAGAATTGGAAATATATTTTAACAGTATCTGTAAATGTACGGCAATTTCTATGGAGGTTTCAAGTTTTGAAAATGTACAGTTGTTTTATGTTACGTTATTTAAAATGAACTTTCAATGATTTCGTAAAATTATAAGATCGAATGAAACTCCCAAGGAAGCTGACAGTACAAGCATTGCTTGTCAAACTGATGCGTGCGACTGTGAAAAAGAGTGTGAAAAAGGGAATACTTTCTGGAGTTGGAATAACGACAGAAATGAAGCTTCGACACGGACGAATATTTTCATTGGGAAGCCACATGAAAATGAGCGAATCGTAGTTAAAGGGCTAAAAAGTGTCACCACTAAGTTATGTGGTCCTGATAATATTGTACATTACGGTTTCTCAGGATTCTCTGATATTGGATCTGACAAAACTATGTTGCAGTTAGGCGGAGTTTCACTAATTTTTTTCAACGTGTTGCTCGATTTGATTAGTGTCAAAATAGATGGTCAACCAGCTTACTACAGGGTATTGAATAATCTAAACCGATTATTGTTTTTTTTAATGAAAATGAAATTAGGTATTTTCAGGTATTTCTTTTTCTGGTCTGGCTTGCTTTTTCAAAATACACAAGTCAACTGCTTCTCAAATCTTCTTTGAAATCTTGATAACGTTGACGCAGATAACAAAAACTTGGATTTTTAGGCCATCAAGGGAAAGTGCCAAAAGAAATTTATCAGTTGGTTTTAAAAAATATCAGAATTGAAGATGCATAATTGATTGCACGGAAATATTTACTGAAAATCCATCTACTATAGAACAATGCATTCTCATGTATTCCAACTGCAGATCACGTTTTACAGTAAAATATTTAATACTTATTACGCCCAATGGTTTCGTTTGTAAATTATCAAAAGGGTATGGCGGAAGAGCTACAGATAGTTTTATAACGAATGACTGTGGACTTTGACAAAGATTTCTCTTAGTTAAAATCTGAACTGCTATAACGTAATGCTCTTTTGGTGATACATTCATTCGCATTCAATCCACAATTTACTACCGAAATTAATGAAACATACAAAATCACATCAGTTAGAATACATGTTGAGCGTGCTATTCAGAGGATAAAACTCTGTAATTTGAAATTGATTCCTATTACACTTTTACCATATCTTGATGCAATTATGCACATGTGTTGTGTTATTGCTAGTAGCAAACCTCCACTTATAGAAAATACTGAAGCGGCCAAGTAACCGACAGAAATGGAAGAGTGGTTAACATTCAGGAATTGCGGGACAGGGGGTTTTAAAGAAAGAAAGGACTCAGTACACAAACCATATTTGTATGTAAATAAAAAATATTGAAGCAGATATATGTGTGATATATATATTCTACTCAATGCTTAGAATAACAGTCGGAGATAATGTTTGAAATAAAACCATTCAAGTTTGGGAATTAACTCTTCCAATAAAATGTTCATCCCTTTCAACAATGACCTCTAAGTAATCGTGACTTGAATAGAAAAAAAAATGGCATCTTTTGATGTTGAGTATATACATTGACACCTGAATTTGTGTACAGTTGTTGCTTTTTTCAAATAAATTTCATTATTTTCGTCTTAGCGCAAATACGGGACATTCGAAACTTTATTGTCACGGTTCACGATTTGCTGATTTTTACAAGTAAATGGGCATTCAATTTCCAATAAAGTTGAGTCGCTCAATATTAATCCGTCAAGACTCGTGGCCATGAACGGTTGGGTGATATTTATAATCAATGCAACTTGAGTTACTTTTAACCCAGTTTACTCTTCAAAACACTTTCTTGCATCCGGCTCCGTTGCAAGACCATACTGCATAGCTTCTGTCTCCTGCCATCAAATTTATTATTTCAGAATTGTGCCGCCATAGATTGGAATGCCTCTCGCCTCTTTTTTATGCGATGAGCCTTGCTGGAGCATGTTATCCGTTTTGCTCTTTCTTCAAACCATTTGAAACAATCAGATTAATTTTCTGATAGTACGTTGATTCTCATACGTTTACTCCTCTTTACTACAATATTTTCTTCATATTTCGATCGCAATTCACGAGGACATGTATATTTTTTAGTCGCATTTTCAAATCATCAACTGGCGAAACTTCATAAGACCAGTAATCTCATCTCAATTCTTGTAATCGATAAATTTGGTCCACAATTTGAAGTACTTGCTCTTTTCTTTTTTCCTTTTTCTCTCACAATTTCTCTGAGCGGTTCAATAAGTTTCTCCAATTCTATGTATTAGTTGAACAAGGAACCTTCTGTCTCATACGGTACATTTTGGATGAGATGAATATGTCGCATTACAATCAATCAACTGTTCCTTACCCGGGAACATTTCGGCGATAGTGCAACCTTTCTTATATTTTTCAACCTGACAAAAAAAAAAAACAGTTCTTCATATATTTATTAATTTTTGAATGTAAAATTAACAAAATATTTTAGTATTAAAAAACTTTTATATTTGCTTTAGTTTTAAAAAAAATTTTCTCACAATTGTTAACGTTATTTTTTTGACAAATCTACATTATAAACAGTATTTTTTGACAAATTTATTCTATTTTATTTGAATCTAGTTTTTTTTGCTGAATATAAAATATTTTTATGAATAAAAGCGATGTAAAAAAAATCATCGTAAACGGTTTGAAAGTTATGGTGCTTTTAGTGAAAGAATATTTTTTTACGTGTTATTTAAATGGAAAACTTTGAATGTTCACCAACACCTTTTAAAATTGAGCTGAAAATCCTGCCTTTCAGGAGTATTTTTTTCTCGGTAATTAGGTTCATTTTAACCCATAAATTCAATTGGTTAATTTTTTTGGCTCCCCAATATATATATATATATATTTCTTTGATAGAGAAATATATCTTTATTTTCCATTTCTATTTTGCATGTATGGTTGAAAAATTGCTGAAAATATATTTGTTTAGATTATCATTCAACTATTAATTTATTTTATAATTAATACATATACATACTCCCACTTTCACGTCGTACGGTCGATTACTTACTCTCGTCTGTGGTATAACTTTTCCGCGGATAATTTGTTCTCCACCATTATGAATTTCGACGACCTCCTGAACATGATGGCTTTGAAAAAGTTTGTGCCCTATTATTTTTAATTATTTGAACATCCTGTTATTAGTAGTGCGATAATCTTATCACAAATGAATAAAGATATAGTAAAAATTATATACTATCAATGTGAAAGAATGTATTTCATGGTTCGTATATTTACTAACCTTTTGACACAGATTTTCCATAAAAAAAGTCTGCATAAATTTTTTGAAATCCACACCTAATATTAGTTTGGCTCATAGTATTAATTGAACACGTTTTTATTGTGTTAAAATAAACAATTCTCTAAAACGTGCAGTGACTTTTTTGCAAATTATATGTTCACTTGTATTGAAAAAACGACCTCGAGTAGCCGCCGCTTACCGACGGATGGCGTTGCCGTAGCTCCACCATGAATATCCAAGAGGCGTAATAGGCTAGTTGACAAAATTTGGAAATTAGTTTAAAACTATAGTTTAGCATCTATTTTACGCCAAAAATATATTATTTTTAATAAAAATAGGTTTTTTACATTAGTATTTTGAGTCTTTAGAAATGAACTTGAAATTCACCGCGAAAGAGGCCAAGACTGTCATGGCGTCTTGAATGACGTCACACCTCGCGAAACAGCCGGGTTTGTTTATGACAGTTGTGTTTTTTAATAAATAATGAATTCCTCGTATTATAAATGCTGTATAGTGCCCCAATGTAAAAGTACAACGATAAAAACGCCAGACAAATTGTTCATATACGTTCCAAACAATGAAGAAATACGAAGAAAGTGGTTAAAAATGGCAAGGAGGCAAGATGCTCTTGCTTTATCAACTAATTCCACAATTTATTTTTGTGAAGATCATTTTGATGTAAGTATTAAATACAACTTGATATATCTATTTGTAAATGTGTAGTAAAAGAAATGAATTTAACAAATATAATATACCACACGTAACCAATATAATGTTATGACTTGAATAGGGTTTTATGATTTATTTGAGTTAAAATATTGTTTTCGTTTTATAGAATGTAATAATTCATACTCTTCTTATTTTTTTAGTTGCCAAACGATATGATTAATTATACAGAGTATCATATTATGGGTAAAGTCTCTCGAGTGCGCATGAAACAAGGTTGTGTACCAAAGAAGTTCGAATGCCAAGAAGATAGAAGGAAACGGACGTGCAGCTATAAGGAACGACTATATATGTTGAAAAAACAAAGGATGTCAGTAATCGCAGAGTGTTTGAATGAACCAGAACAAAGTAGTACCCCAAGTGCATCTGTCCAGGATACTTCTAATACAAGTTCAGGTAGGTAACAAACGGATTGCAGTTTGAAACAAGTATGCAGTTATTATTATTATTATGAGCATAATATTGTTTATTTTCCCGATTTTCAAATAGTTGGAGAGAATGTACCTGAAACACCTGAAACTTTATGTGTACTAACAGCGAATAAATCTGTTCAAGCGTTAATAACAGCCAAATTCAGAAGTAAAGCTGTCCAGACTACAATTACATCAACAGAAAAGGCACTATCACCATTGAAACCATCAAAAGTATCTACCTCCACATCCCCGTTCAAATCGGAAACCATTATAAATTTAAGTCCTTCTATGTCCGGTCTCAGCAAAATTACTAGAAATATGTCTGATGAAGCAGCACAGTCAGATAGTGACAATTCTTTATTTGTACCATCTACATCTACCACCAGTTGCTCGCCTGTGCATTCTTTGCAAGTTAAATCTTCTTCTGACTGTAGTGAATTTATTGAAGAAGACAAAAAGGTGGAAGCAAAAGAGACCATGTTGAATGTGATTAAAAAAATTGAGAAAAAGCCTCGACTATACATTGGTGTTCCAAGCAAGTGTTACTATTTGATTGATATAATAAAAGATGAAGTTAATATTCCCAAACATCGTTTACTGTTTTGTTTAAATAAAATAAGATTGGATAGTTCATTTAATCAACTGTCAGATGATTATGCAATGACTCCATCATATTTAAGCAAGATATTTTCAAAAATATACCATTAATAGCTAGTGTTATGAGGCCTTTTATTGTCGCTAGATAGTGAGATGATTAAAAAAACTTTACCCATGGCATTCAGACACAAATATAATAATGTTAGTTGCATTATAGACTGCTTTGAAATAGAGATAGAAAAACCATCTAAAGCAATAAATCAAGCGTTGACCTGGTCGGATTATAAAAAAGCCCACACAATAAAATATTTAATATCCTGTACACCAAATGGACTAGTTAACTATATTTCTCCGGGATTTGGGGGCAGGACAACTGACACTTGTTTAGTTGAATCCTGTGACTTTGTCCAAACATTAAAAAGTGGTATGTTTGTTATGGCAGACAGGGGTTTCAAACATTTAGAACAATATCTTAAATAAGCGGGTCGTATGCTTAAACCACATGCATGTATTAATTTTAAATTTTTAAAAATACTTGATGACACAATAATCATAGCATGTGCTTAATTAATATACAAGATTCGTTAATAAAATAAAACAAATGAAAATCAAGACTTTTTTATTTAAAATACATATATTATAGTAGGGTGCTTTTTTTTTTGAACTATTTTTTTTTGGTCCCATGGTGAAATTTTGTTGGAAGTACCGTAAAAAAAATTCCCTGAAAGTTTGAGCCCTTAATATTAATATTAAGTATTAGACCAAGGCGTGTAAAGATTTCCCATTTAAAATACATGTAAAACTGGATTTTTTTTCTTTTAAATTTTATAACTCAGAGACATTTAATGGGATTATCTCGTCCAAAGACAGATCTTCTTCAGAGTTGAACGCTCTACAAAAGTCTCCATTACAGTAAAGTCATAACTTCCACCTACGGGGTAGTACAGGCCCCTAAACCTAATTTTTTCATAAAATTCGCGTTTTTTTGGATTCACCTCGTAAACAACACTAGCTATGGAAAAATTGTAACTCGAAATAACCTGTTCACTTTTTACGAAAATGACAGCTACAACGTAGCGTTTCGCGAGGTGTGACGTCACGCTTCTCTAATTGGTGTTTAATGTCACGTGATTAAACGCCCCATTTTGTCGATTTTATTTTCCGAAAATATTATTAATCTTTTATTATTTTTATAGAAAAGTTGTTTTTTTATTTACTTATTATCATGGTTAATCATTTCAAACTCAAAGCCATCCGATTTATTCTTAGTGGAAACAAGCCTATTCGTATGTGATGTCATGTTACCTGTGAAGGTTTACTGAACGTATCCGTCGTTGATTAGAGAGCTCCATTCATATTTAACTATTTTTCAAATAGCTGTTCATATTAAATTTATATTTAGTTTATTTTATCTTCATATTGTAATGGAAGATGGATTCATTAAAGCAGGAAAAGAACTTACCAAGAAGTTCTTTGATAGTCTCAAAATTCTTTAAATTAAATACCGATTTCTATTCTCTGTTATTGTGCCGACTCCATATGTACAACAAACAGAGAATTATGGGTCCTTTACAAAACATATTTACTGGTCGGATGCGTACTTACATTGAAGTGATCTTCACATAAGTACAAGGGTGTTTTTTCCGACAACGATTTTGGATCTCTTCCCACGAGTCTTAACCAAGCCTTTCTCATATTTATATTGGCGGTCTGCATTTTAATCCTTAACTTTCCTGGGGTTTTTATACTTGGTATTTTTACATTCAGAAATAATACACCAATGATGGGTATTGCAATTCATCACAAATCAAGAAATACTTTCACTTTTTTTTGAAGTTATACTTCTTTAGGCGCGTTATGAAAAAATGATGAGAGTGAATTTTTAAGATGCGCGCGCATCAGTGTAACACAAAATTAACAAGTTGAAGCTGGCCGCTAAACCGCTCATCAAGCTACCAACAAAACAGAAATAAAACTTCTATTAGTCGCGCATGTTGGCACACTCGTCTCCTCTGATCACTGTATTCATATTTATAATATTTTCCACATATTTCTAGTTTCTACATTCAAAACACATATTTTAATTTCCCTACAAGTGCTAATTATGTATGTGCTAATAAATTATAATTAGTAGTGATATAAATTGAATATTTTGATTAATATTATTTTGTATTCATAAATATTAGTGAAAAAAATTGTGCTTATATACTTTTTTAAGTGCTCCTATACAATTGAGGTTAACTATCCCTTTGTATTATTTATTGATATAAATTACAATATTATTATTTAATATAATTAATACTAAATATTATTCAATTATTAATATTAAATATTTATTATTTTTTTAAATATTCAATAACCAATAATAAACATTTAAAATTAAGAATCTTATAATATTTAGTACAAATTATGTCATTTATATTTATCATTCTCCAAATTTTACTTTTAATAATTGTATATGTATATATATATATTAATTTTTAATATTTATTATTAATTTCTAATATTTAATTTTTTACAATAATTCTTATTCATCAATCTAAGATTCTTTACATTTGGTGGTACTATTCAATTTCTATTCCAGTTTTCAAGATGGTTAAGACAAATGCAGAAATGTGTAGAAACTATTACAATCGAAAGAAAGCTGCCAAGGAAGCTGAAAAAATTCGGCAAGGCTTGTCAGTAAACAAACCAATAAGAAAAACAGGAGCAGAACGTACTCGTGCTTATAGGCTGCGAAAAAAATTGCTTTCACAAGTAAACGAATCATCCGTGACTGAGATTTTATCTACCCCGTCAACTTCAAATTCACTAATAAGGACTTTTAAACCATCATTTCATTTATCTACCACCAGTGCTAGTACAAATCGACCAGATGTCTCAATGGTGTCCAGTACTGGTATTGCTGATCATGATGGTGATAATTTACATGATTCATTTTTAGTCCTTTTATTATTTTATTGTAATTAATTATTTGCATGCAATTGAAAACTATTTTTTAATGATGCCAAAGAAGTATAACTTTGAACGCGCATACATAAGTACACTCACCCATTTTTTTTTAAATCGGAAAGCATGCTGTCGAAGTGTGTCGATTTTTTGAGTATCTAGTGATATTACAAACCAAACGTCATGATGGCAAGAAGCTACTCCCAAAATGACTTAAAATTTTTAATGCCCACTTAGAACGTATCAATATTACAAAATATTAACAAAATTCTAGTGACTTGTTATTAGTAAAGGATGGATCTGGAAATTATGTAATATCCTTTTTGGAGTTTTCTTGAGAATCGATTTTCATATATCCATGGTACGTAAATAAAATGATCATGGAAAAAGTACCAGGTGATTTTAAATGTTACAAATCTATTGATAACATGTGCAATTGTGAAGATACAGTGCACTGCTGCCCACAAGAATTTTTAAGTTCTCTATCCTGCCGGCTTGCCACCACACAAACTGAAATTAAAAGTAGGTGCTCCCATTATGCTATTGAGAAATTTAAGTCCTCCCAATATGTGTAAGGGCACAGGGCTTTTGATAAAGAAATTACGAGACAATCTGATTGTAGCAACAATCATCACCGGTTCTGCAGCCAGACAGCTCGCTCACATTCTGCAGATCCCGATGATACCAACAGATTTGCCCATATCATTTAAATGATTACAGTTTCCTGTAAAGGTATCATTTGCCCTTACAGTAAATAAATCCCAGGGACAAATTTTCTCAATGGTTGGCATCGACCCGAATGCTTTTCTCATGGCCAATTATATGTTGCACTTTCTCGAGTTGGATCTCATAAAAATCAATATATTTTTTTGCCATCTACGAATGCTACAGCCAATATAGTATACAGTTAAGCCTTAAAGTTAAACATATTGAAAACTAAAAAACCTATAAAAGTAAACAGAAATATATGTTATATATATTAAAGCAAATGTAAAAAAAGAAGTTTAAAAATATAACTAAAATCAATATAAATAAATAAACTTTCCGATTGTAAATACATTTATATATAAAAAATAATAAAAAAATTAAATACATACTAAGTAATTTGTTTAAAAAAAAGCTACTTAAGAAAAACTATTTAAAAAATTGCCTAAACATAGTAAATACTCTATGTTTATCCCGAAATGTATAAAAAATAAACGTCCACCCGTACGAAGCAGGGGCAGACCGCTAGCACAAATTAAAATTAAACACCAAATTAAATTTCTAATATCAATTTCTCTACAATAAATCTTTTTTATCAATCTAAGATTCTTTTTAGATGTGATGACTTGTTAATGGTACTATTAAATTTCTATTCCAGTTCTTAAAATGGGTAAAACAAATGCCGAATATTGTAAGGAGTATTACTATCGAAAGAAAGCTGCAAAGGCAGCTGAAAAACAGGAAGCAGGGTTATTGGTAGAGAGACCGATAAGAAAAACAGGAGCAGAGCGTAATCGTGCTTATAAACTACGAAAAAAAATGCTTGCGCAGGCAAACCAATCGTCCGTGAATGAAATTTTATCCGCCCCATCAACTTCAAATTCACAAATAATGACTTCTGGACCTCCATCTCAGCCAGTCACTACCGGTGCAAGTTTATTTAATTACGCCAAAGGAGTATAACTTTTTACGCGCATACGCAATTGTTAAAAAAATCAAGTTATACTTTCAATACATATGATCTTAAATGTTGTTGCCATTGTCACTAATTATTTAATGGGGAGTTTTATAATTGAAAACTTTTATTAACATTAAGAAAAATATAAAAAATTATTAATGTTAAATTTTTTATTCTAGAAAGAAATATGCCACGAAGAAGAACTCTTACTGGCCATAAAGAACGCGTTCATCATCGTTTATTGCAGCGTCAAATAAGAAATCAACAAAAACAGCATTTTCATCAAGATGAAGCTCATTTTCCTGAATTTTCTTCTGATTTTGTAAGTACTGAATAAAACTTAACTCTCTAATGTTGTAACGTCTGTCATTGTTGATGATTTTATTTAAAAATTACAAATATATAGATCTTGTTTTGCATATATGAAATTTATGTGTTAAAATTTATTATAGGTATTTAAAAAGAAATTTAGAAATGTTTAAAAAAATATACCCTTTCATAAATTCAAAAGTCTTATTGAACAATTATTCAATAAAAAAAAGCTTTTCACGATTTCCGGATAAAAATTTAAAAGACAAACATCTTACCGGGCTGTTTTATTCATTAACGGTTTTGTATTTGTTTTTGATATACATAATGAAGTTAGAAAATTTACCCTTAAGTTTCTTGCTCATTCTTGAAGGATAACTGTTTTCCGAATGAGCAATAATTCAATTCAATTCAATTCAATGAAAATTCACAGAAAATTATGACATTTCAAGTGTTATTTTATAAACTATGAAATGATGATAATTCGAATTTGTGAAGTAGTACATAGGGTTGACTCTACAAAATGGTGTGAAAAAGGTGTAGTGACTAGAATAAAAAATGGTTTTTCAGTGGTTTGGCCATTCGGAAAATATAGATGTATACAAATAAATGTCCTAAACAAATCTATAGGGGTGAGCGTAAATTATCTAAGAGTCGGCGAGGATCGTTCTAGAAAATGTTATACAGACCAAAATGGATGGCATATTAAATGAAAAGAGCGCTTGAGGCTCGCTTGCATGAAAAGATCGATGGATATTAGTGAGGCAAGAGAGACGTGCAAAGATTGTACCATTTGGAAATTTGTAATTTTGGGAAATAACCGTAAATTTATCATAATAAATTTAAAACTTACAATATTTTCTTTATGATAAAATAATAGTAAAAAGGCTGTTACGCTTTTCTTTAGTCAAGAGCTTGAAGCTGAAAATATGCAAAATACTTCTATTATATGATCTATTATATGTGATATCAATACAAACGAAAAACATTGGCTGAAGCGTCATGGGGGTTAACGAACCTCTTGAATTTTTGAATTTGTAAATATTCTTGTAGATAAACAGCACTTGCGCATTTTAGCATTCTTACAGACTCCTTTTAAATGCTAGCAACTAATTTCATAAGCTCGACTAACCACATCTAATAAATAAATTTTATAGGAAGACAATGTTGTTATCAAGAAAGAGAATATGATGTCCGATGTTACAATCAAACAAGAACTGGACATTGAACCTATAGTTCTGCAGCCGAGGTCCAAGCCTGGTCTATGTCCACCAACTGGTTATGTAAGTCCCTATTTGTTTTTATTTTATATTAAAAATAACGTCAATTTTAAATTATTTTTTTTAAATCTATATATTACTATATAGATTTTAAAAATGGATTTATATTATTTGATATAAATAATAAAATTGGATATAAATACCAATATTATTGGATGTAAATACCATCCCATTATAGTACTTAAATAATGGAATATAATATTAATGCTAAATGAAAATTGGTTGTATCAGGTTTTGATTGCCCTGTTGCTGAAACATATCCTCCCACAATTTTTTTTTCTGATTGAGGGATTTCTACCTAGTGTCCTCCATGTTGACCCAGTATGAGTTATTTTATTATTATTATTTTTATGTTTTCATCAATGTGATGACAATGTCCGGGATCTATAGAGGCATGGAACATGTAGTATGCTTTGTTTTACGTTAAAAACTCATTAATCAATTAAAATGAAACCTGGAAAGCAAAGACCATACGCTACCATGCTCTAATCAATTTACCAAATCGAAGTAGGTTGCCTACAATTTAAAATAAACATTGTAAGTTAGGTCCTATATTAGTGATTGATAATATTTTTGTTATTGTACTTTGTTGTTGAGGTATCGCTTTAAAAAGTAGCTTTTGAACTTAAACAACCCAGCCCAGCGAGGTCTGAAATAGCTCAAAATTTTGTGCACCTTATGAGCTAATTAGCTGCTTTAATGACAATTTTGTTGCTTATTTAACTACCAAGAAAATTATACAATACCAACTTTTTTGAAGTGAAACTTCTTTAGGCACTTTACAGTGATTTCTTGCTATGGCGTCACAATGAAATGCTCAAGTGACATGGTCGGGTCTGCTCGGCCCAATGGGCCCACGTGTTCCACGTACTCACACAGCTGGTTGCAGCTGTTCGTGACTATTTTAAATACGTGCGATTATTATTCATTGTACCAGTTCTTGAGGCAGAAACTGTCGATTATATCAGTGGCTTCTAATAGTGATGTCAACAGTAAATTGATAGTTAAAATTTGACTAAACAGTACTGCAATCTTTTATGCAATATTTTTTTTATTAAAATGGATCCCAATGCCTGTAACTCATTTTGTTACAGCTGACAATGGATTTTCCTTTGGGTAGTTACATTAATTCATCTCAAGTAGAAAATAATGATAAAAATTTACTTTCTCTTGCCCACATAGAAAAAGAAGGTTATGTGCGTGTAACTAAGGCGGAATGTATGAGAAATCATTATGATAAAAACAACCAACAAATAATGTACTGGGTTAGTAATTAAATTGCATTCTCCTTTGATTTTCGTTTTTAGTAAGAGTTGCTCATGAAAAAAATCTTGTAACCATGAATTAATAATACAATAATTTACTTTCTTTTTAATATTTTTTTGTTTAATTGGTTTATAGGGACCAAAAACAGCAGCCGAACGTTGTCGGGCATATTGGGAACGTAAAAAAAAAGCAGAAAACAAGCCACAGGTAATTAATTAATGATTTTCAATTTTCTTTTCCAGAGAATCAGTTATGTATAAATGAGTAATATGATGGACATTACTGAACGAGGAAAATAATGTAAAAGAGTGCTGGAAGAATTATTTCGAAAATGTTTTTGCATGTGAGGATGCAGCTGTAGATGACAATGTTACTGCAGCTGAGTATATGACTGATGATGGAAATGAAGGTGAAATTATGATGAATGAAATTATGAAAGCGTGAAAGTTGAGAAAGCTGCCGGATATG
>BGZK01001939.1:0-92596 GCA_005406025.1 Eumeta japonica | reverse complement strand
AAGCATGTCAGGTGTCCGCCCTGATGCAAAAGGATGTTATTTTTAAAACGTTGACGGCGTATGCGCTGTCTCTTTGCCCTATGCCAAAAGACAGCCGAAATCATTACTATCAGATCAAAAGTTCTACGACAACTAGCAGTTGCCTTATAAAAGCATTTTGTATTTGGGTTCTGTTGTGTCACGGTCCCGGTCTGATACTTGAGATGTGATAACGAGACTATCGGTTCAACCGATAGAAATGAACTAGTTAAATTTGAGTAATTTCATAATCAGGTTACCGGTCAAGCGGTTGACGTCGTATAAATGCGATCGACCCGCGTCTACGCAGTGCGGTCACAACAAGCGAGCGATAAACATTGGCCGATGGTATAAGAACGATATGTGACTGATGTTCGAGCTTATTAGAGAATTTTCACAGGTAACAGAATATATATAAGCGGACTTGTCAGTCTGGTAAGAAAGAATTTTTATTCATGTACTATAATTGAAAGACATCGAGAAAAGCCAGCAAAAAGGTCTTTAAAGTTCATTTTTTAAGTGTTTGAAACACGAGTCTATTCCTTCGACGCCTGAGCGTTTTTATTATTTAAATATTCATTGACACAATAACGGGCTTTTTCCTTGAGCTAGGTTCTTTTCATTTTTATAAATTGATTGTTACAAAATTCATTTTTCTTAGAAGTGGAGGAGACAATAAGATTTTTTTTTTTTTTGTATAAATGAGCTCTCAGGTTGTCTTATTTTTAGATTATAAATAGTACGAATTAATCTATTCATGAGAACACATTATTTGAGTATCAGCAACTTTCCTCTAAAACAGAATACCGTATGACATTGTGCTATAAAAGTAACTAAGATAAACTAATCTCGTTATAGCCATATTTGTTAATGGTCTTATTTGTGCAGTTGCAAAAGTGTGGAGCTCAGCTTACCAGCCGTCCTCAAAATACGTGGACCTCCGTGTAAATTAGGGTGTTTGATCACTGACTAGTATAGAATCTTCACTCTAGTATAACTTCTCTAAAACTATAATTATTAATACTTCATCAGGCCACGCTTCTTTCTGGAAGACGATAAAAAATTAGGAAAGCCTTGTTTGTAACTAATCGACTATTCATAGACGATAATGTTAATGAGATGGATATTAACCACGATCAATATAAAATCATTTAATCTGCTGTGTATTAATAAATGCTTTCATTTAAACATATTTAATGTGAATAAAACCATCAATGTTATCAAAATTGTATAAAATGTCAATACACTAATATGCGGTACAAAAAAGTAATAAAATTTATTTACAGTTCATAAATGCAATTGGATATATGTTTTTATTGTTTTATTTTATTTTCTTCTCTTAAAGATGAACAGTAAATAAAATTATCGAGTCGTTAATCATCGTGCATTCATTACATGCCATATACGAATACATAACAAGGTAGCTTCGCTATAAATTATAAACGAAACAAATCGAGTGAGTACTGAGCGCGTTACTTGGAAGGTGCCGGAAGCGCGGGCACGACAGGGCTCGTTAATGCGTCATCAAATGAGGAATTAAACATCGATTATATGTTTGAATGTCTTTAGTATTGTTGAAATGTTGCCAACTGAAAAAAAAAATCTTCGTTAATACAGTTGCTTCCTAAAGAGAAATAATGTTCATTACAAGTACGATTTCGGCTGTCAGAATAGGCAGTTTTTAAAGTTCATATTATTACTTATCAACTTAAATAACGAAATTGTGTATCTTTTTCTGAATGATGTTATGTAAGATACTCTCTAAAGTCGAAAATGTCTAATAGAAAATGTACGAATCTCATCCAGTTAGCGCTTTTGCCGTTTAGTTTAGTCGTTAACCGTTGGCGCCCGCCTTTCCACACGCGAGCGCTAACAGTCCAGTAACAGCGGTAACAATCGTGTGAAAACATATCTAAAATTTCAATGTGTTTCCGGTATGGAAATTTGCGAAGAAACATAATAAAAGTATGGATGTCATATTTTTTCCACTCAAAACGAATTTCAATATCAAATTGTTAAAAATTAAAACACATTTTAGTTATCGCTAATTAACAAGCAACAAATATAAATTTTGCATTTCCATTAATTTTTTTATAATGTGCCGCAATCAAAATTTCCGGCGGAAAGTGCTTTTGTCGAATCCAAAACGTGCATACCATTTTGAGCTTAGATGCCGTTTTTATATTTATTCGGTCATTAATCAGATCAGACAATCAGACTCGCAGCATTCACCTGTATCACAATTAAAGGCATCGCGCGCCGTTAATAACGAACTAACGAAGCGCTGGCCGGCGCTCCGCTAACTCGCGGGCAGCGCCGGTGATCATTAGCGCGGTTAGGGGTATTAGAACAGCGCGCGCGGACGATGATGGAACACGTGCTAATGCGTGACGGGGCCGGCCTACATTCTGACGAATAAACACCGCGTTACCAATAACGACGTGCTGCGGTCGTGGGACCCGGCGGGCGCGGCGCCGGCGCTGGTCCGGCGCGCCGGCGGAGGCACGTCTTAACACACCGTATTCAGTGATGGACTCTTATGTGTTTACTGAACGTGGTACGTTTTTGTTTCGTTCTTGTGAACGGTTGTGATTATGAAAACTTTCACTTTCACAATTGATGAGTTCAAGTTTAGATCTCTTGTGATATGTGAATAGACTAATAAAATCAATACGTGAAGCATAAATTTATTTCGAATATATTTCAGCGATGTATCGTGGTTGCTGTTAATATTTAAAAACGCGTATTACCGATTTGCGTTGTTATTATTTAGAAAAGTATAAGAAATATTGTATTAAAAGTACATTATTCGTATAAATATTTTCAAACATCAAGCAAAACTTACTTGTTACACACGAAATCGTATCTTCCTTATTTTTCGTGACACACGACAAAAATCCGATTAAATGCTCACAAAAACTTTACCTAGTTTAAATTACACAACAGAAATAAACGCACTATAGTATGAGAGTTTTTTGTGGAGGGCCACTCAAAAAGTTTACAAGGCACGCTCAACGCGTCGACACTCAGTAAAAAGCGGAAAGCTTCGACCGACTATTACCGAAGAAAGCTCAGAGCCGACTGACTACGTATTCTATGTGTTTTTGCGGCTCGAGTCGCGCCTGCGCCGTGCGGCTGCCGTCTTAAGTTGCGAGCTTTTAAAAATAAGACCGCTATTAAACCGATCTGTGAATTATCTATATCATTGATTATGTTAATACATTCTTAGAAAGTATTAGCAATCAATTGTAATTAAATTATGCAAACATAATTTTGTTACAGAGATTATTATTTCTTTCTAATACCTAATTCACTTGCAAGTATGCTTTTACACAAAAAATTTGAAAACACGTTATTATTTGTCTTAAAACTATGTGATATTTTATTGTAGAATTCTTTACAACTAGGTATCTAGCAACTAAATTGTTATTATGGTCTTATTCGTTAAATTAAGAGTTTTCAATTTTTCTTAATGATTGAAATATGTTATAAATATTAATCTCTTCATAAAACCATAATTTTACGATTAAAATTTATTTACCCTGTTCGAATACAGCTCCTTTCAATACGTACAAGTACGTCGCTCTGCTCACGCTGTCACTTATTGTATGAGAGAGCAATTTCATTAAATAGCTTTTCTTGCCTCTACGTTCCTACCATTTCTTAGATGAACCTCGGCTAACGGGGGCACCAATAAAAATATAAAAACTATCACGCAATACCGAGATTCGTTCCATCGCAGCCGCTTTTCCTGGCTTAATAGAACTCTAGGACGGCCGTTACAGACCTCTGTGGCCCTGCGCGACTGCGCAAGTAAATAAGAAAAAAACTTCAAACAGCTTTTTATCGAGGGAAAAGCGTTAGTCGTTACGAACTCGTTATTGTAAAGCAAAAAAAACAAACTTGTACGTCTCGAAGACCGCAACACTCGCTTTGTGCAAAAACTGGTAGCGTTTTCTCTCCAGATCACCGCCGCCTGCGAGTGTGCCTCAAACTATGTCGCATCAAAGAAACAGACGGTCATGCGCATTACAATATAATCCGACCGGATCACACAAAAAAAAAAAACTTTATGACACACCTGATTCTTGATACACATTCCTAGCTTTCCAGCTCATCTGGTGATACCTGGTGTCCATATTCTTTGTCTAGATATTTTTTCGTTACCGTTTCGTTTTCGTTATCGACTGACAGCAAAAGCCAACCTTCCATAATATTTTTATTTCAGATTGAGGAGTAAGAATAGGCCTCAAACCTTCACCGATGGTCCACTGCGAAAAGGGAGTAGTTTTTTAACCGATTTATTATATATTTTTATTATATTCTTATAAATTTCTCATTCGGAGCAAATTCTGGCAGTAACGAAAAAGGTAATAAAGTTAAAAAGTGGATACGTAATAGTTTACATTGAATATTGTATCGGGTATCGAAAGGTAGGTATCGGTCAGGTGCTGAACTCCTATCAGTGTCCAATAGTATTGGATTAAGGAGTTAATAGGAAGTGCTGAATTTATCTCGAGACTTACCTCGCAGAAGCGACAGAACCGTGTGACTAAAGAATACCATTAACTGCTTCGGAACCGGCGGGATGAGTCCAGAAATATATTTATTTTCAAAGATGTATTATAACCATTCCTTGTGTGATGTCAAAAATACTTCAAAGCTAACCTTTCGCAAGAAGTTCACCTAAGAATTTATTACGATATTTACAAAGTATTTTCCTGTTTAATTTTTGATATAAAGTATTATTTAAATTTCTTAGCACTTTGTTCATCGAACTTGCAAAATGTTTACTTTCTAATCTTAATGATTTCTTAAAATAATTCTAAAATATATTAGGTACTGTTACAAAAATTGATCAAATGGTAACAGGAAAAAATAGTTTTTTTTTGCAATATATCACGAAAATTTTTTTATTTAAACTTCAAATCACGCCTATTTTCGAGAGGGGTAGATAGAGACCACAGATTTACACATGATACGATCCTCATATAAGCATATCTTAATAAATTATTATTAAATATCGACAAATAAAAAACGAAATCTTTGTCGACCAGCAAAATTTTAAATGAAAAACTTAAATAATACCGTACATTAGTCCGATCGTTTTATTTCCCCTCCGTCATATCTATCTTATGTACAGAACATAAAAAGCCACGACCTAAAAGCCACTCAAAGCTCATAAGACGTCGGAAAAGCTAATACCTCTCGGCCGAAACGCATAAAAGCAACAATAAAAAGTATAACGAGCGCCGCGGCCGCTCCAGATATCTCGGTATCGATATAAACGACATTCCGATTAGCCGATCGACACTCGTAAACCCGACGCGCCGATAAATAACTCGGATTTCATTAATTACGACACGATAAGATTTATCGAGAGCGGGACAAGGATATCTCGGGAATGCGCCGGGGAGCGGCGCTTACGTTCCGTGCGAGCGACGTCGGGCGGGCGCCGAGTTACGTGCGCGTAAGTCGGTTTTTTGGTCGTGCAGAAAACAGTTTTTAAAATGAAACTTCGAGTCGTAATTTAATTTTGATTGTCCTTAGATATCATTTCTTTTCGGTCGCTGTAGAGTCTAGTTTTGGGCGTCAGACTGGTTACGGAAATGCTGTGACTGCACCTTAAATTGCATGGAGTCATGACCTTGAGAAGTGTTTCAACAAATTTAAAAACATTACAGTGCCTGACATATCTGCATAGTGTCAGGACAATATTAGTAATTTCCATGTGAAAATCTTGAAATAATTATTCAATAACTTTGTATCTATATTCTCATCATACTTTATAAATATGTATAAATATATGCAATTTACAAAGCTGGAAAATTTATTTGTTTGAGAGCATTAACCTGTAGAACTAGCAGTGCGATTTAAAAAAATCTTTTTCTATTAGATAGCCCAGTTTTTGAGGAACATTATTGGCTGTCTCAATGGAATTCGATTTGGTGATAGACTGTGTAATCTAAGAATCCACTAAGATATAATTTTTGAAATTAGCTATTTATAGAATTAATGAAATTACCAAAGATTTTTTTTTAAGATAAATGGTTTTATTGTAAATAATTATCTGAATAATGTATCAAGCGCTAATAAATAATTAGGTAGATCTTAGGTGCCAATCAACACACCACTCTCCTCATCAATGTAGGGCATATAACAGACAAGAAAATAAAAGCTCGTCTTTCACAATTAGGCGAGAGGAAGTGGGGTTGTATTACGTATAAAAATGAGAATGTATTAGGTTCGTTCTTTTTTTTGTGTGATTAAATTATTCATTCAATTACGATGAAACTGAAGAATGCGAAATACTTACGAATGGGAAGATTTCTAAAAAAGAAAACTAGCATTCGTATCTGACGTTGTCTGCGTATTTGTACTATTGAACCGAAATACTAAACCGATTCTACGAATTAGTTCATTATTAAAGCTCCCTGAGTAAAATATACTATCAACATTTAGGTTTGGCTTCATCTGCACACAAATGTGGAGATGAAGCCATTAGCATAGTATTTGCCGTGGCTTCGTCTAAATTGTAACCGTGGCTAGGTAAGGAATCGAAATGGCAAACGGGACGAGGAGATGAATTGAGAGTCCAAATCAGGAGAATTTCAAATCGAGAATGGGACCAAAACCGAAATTGACTGTGGGACCAAAATTGGAATGAAGATCGAAACTGAATTTGGAATGAGAAGCAGTAGTGAGATGAGAATTGAGAGCGCGACCGGGATCGTATGGCGGATCATAATTGTAATCTATTTAAATAGAGAGCTGATTCGGACTTAGAAGCTATACCGCGCTAGACATCGAGAGTCGGACCAATTGGATTAAATTCGACAACGAGATAGTGATCAAGGTCATAATTATGGATGTAAGTGGTCTATATTTAAGACAAAGGAATTAATTTTAAGCCTACAAGGACGAAGCTGCGGCCGAAAGCTAGTCTAGTAATAAAAGTAAAAACAATTAAAATCACTCTATTCGCATGTTTTATACAAACAATTTTAAAACTACGTAATGTGTGGTATAATAATATACGAGATTGATATTTGATTTTAAATATGCCCAAATCACGAACGAACAGGTAGTTAATGAGTTTTATAGTTCTGAATATTTTCTTTGTTTTGCTTGGGAAATTTCAAGATAAAATATTTTGTGTAATTCAAAATGTGTGTAAATGATTGCTGACTTGACAAGAAGTATAGTTATACATATTTTGTGTTTAATTAACGTGTCGATTTCACTGTTAAGATTAATGAAAGTGATTCACAATAAATACCTGTTAGTCTATTTGTAACAAAATCTTCCTCCCCATTCTTGGATAGCAGGACTTCGTGATAGTTCGATGTGACAGAAGGAATATTAAAGTAGAGTGACTGCAGTGAAGATACGGTTTCTGCGTATATGTGATAGGTAAAGATAAATATAAGATTAGGAATGTCAGAGAACGGTATGATTTAAAGGTAAATGTTGTGACTAGAATAGAGGTGGCTTAGTAATCTGAAAATAATGAAATAAAGTACTTATTATAGAAAATTTGTATAAAGAAAGGTCGATAAGCACCCTAGAAAATCTTATCCAATCAAATTCTTGGCATATTGGAATAAGGCCTGCTTTTAAGTAGGTAAACCGACAAGCTAGTATGAGACGATTGATCGATGTCCGTGATGCAGCGCAAGAGCGGTAGTAAAGGTTGTAACATGTGGAAATGTATGGCTTCTGCCTACCCTGGGACACTGAAAAAAATATAGTTAAGACTATATATTGCGAGGCGATATTTGTCCTAATTATGTAAGTTTTCTAGTATTTGAACGGCGGGTGGTCCGCCAAAATACGTTAGCGTTATTAATCTTAGCAAAAATGGCATATTGACTCATTTAATTATGATGGTGATAACAGTGTTAATGTGAAATAAAACGACGTCGCTGTGAAGCAGAATTGGATTCAATGCCGTTTTCTGTGGTACTGCAATACCAAAGAAAAACCTTGTAACTTCATATCAATTTTGTTCGTCTTTTAATACAATTAATCAGTAAATGTCATGTTATTATATTATTCATTACAAGAACAAAACCCACAAGACCGAAATTCTCACCGAAGCGTACTCATTGTATTCTAAAAGCTCTAATAAATCAATTAAGGCTAACAAAAACACGAAATTGAAATAGGACTGCCTTGTGACGTTCGCCGGTCCCATCACTATTAAGCCGCGCCCCACTACAGCGTCAATCATCTCACTTATTGCACAGTTCGTTCACGTTTCTCGGAAGCGCTCCAATAAATCTCCGTCCTCCGGTGATAAAAAAATGAATAGTTATTTAAATGACAATATAGACGGCAATTGATCGATTTTTATTGTGCTAATGACGGGCCCGCGGGCGGCGGGGCCGCGATGAACACGTCTAGGTGGACAGAATCTGCATGGGTGAGCACCCGCATATTTGTAGAGCGTAATCTCTGATAGAATCGACTGCAAAAAAAATCGTTACCCGTTTTTAACTTGCGATTGTTGTTTATACGTATCTTTTTGTCCTTTCTATTTTAAATCTGGCGCAGCTGTAAAGATTTCTGGAATAGTACTGTAAGTTATCGATTAAATTTGTCAAAATACATAATATTAATTATTTAAAAAATCGTTTACAACCACATTTATGCGCGTACCTTAAATCTGGTTTTTGCAAATGTCTTAATAAAAATAATTATTTTGGTACTAAAAAGAAAATCAAAAGTTGTAGTCAATCAGTATAGTTAATCATACTTATGAGGTTTAAAACTCCAAACTAAATAAACCATAATTATAAAGTCAAATTTTTTGAAATCGCTTATTTGAATTTGATTTTTTCTGATCTGTAATTTGTATTTATTAATAACCAGTCCAAAGACTTAGACAAAACACACTGTGTTTTACATATAATTCTAATATTACAAAGGTTAGAATTATATAAAGATATCATCACCCGCCCTCCGCGAACTTTAATCGCGTTAGAGGCCACCGTCATGGGCTTAGTTAATGATTTGCGCACTTATTTACTTATATATATTTATGTGTAGGAAGAATGAAATTAGAGGAGGTCGGTTTGAGTGAAAAAGTAGTTGCTATAGATTAGAAAAAGGTGTGTAACTTCGCTATCGGGAAATGATACATAAAATCATACTGAGTGATGAAAGGATCAGTAAGGGCATATATATCTAGATAAACTTCTGAAGTTAAATTGGTGGCGTATTAAAAAAGATATACATACGTTTTATGCACCCGAAACCGACGACCTCGCATGAAGCGATTGTTGGATGTCAGTGAAAGAAGAAAAGCGTATAAGTATTTCTATCTACCATTCTTGGAAAAAGAAGAGAGCTTGTAAATAAATCAATAAATATTAACAAAAATATTATATATTAATAAAGATTATGAAACGGTATAACACTGTAGTGACTGGTGATAAAAATACTAATAAGTTACAGCATATTTATATAAGAAGTTCATGATCGGACGTGAATGTTTAACATTTACTTTACTTTTAATTGTAGATTGTGATCATTAATTTTGAAATGCATAAAATTAGCAATCTCGGTTTGATGTATTGATCTTATGTAGTTGTCTTCGAATGTTCCATACAGCACGTAAATTGTTCTAAATATACAACTTGATAAGGTGGTTTTTTATTCAAGTTTGAAAAAAAATATCAACATGCAAACCCCTCTATATCATTTGTAAGACTTCTTCGCCATGCGGGTGTGAGCGCACGCCAGCCGCGCGCAATTGGACAATGTCAGCGCGTCGGGTTGCCGTCGCAATGTTCAAGTATTAGCATTCAACCATAACGATGCCGATCTTTGTGGGAAAGTTCTGCACTTATTGTGTGATATATTATGTTTTAATCATATTTGTTTAAGTGATCCATGTTGTCATTGAACGGCATGTCCGTTTTCGAAGATTCAAAATATTTCTTTTATTTGGAAATGTTTTATACGTAATACGTGTATATTACATATATTCTAATTTCAAGCACGTACATTTATTCTAAATGGATGACATATTTTTTGATTTCCTAATATTATATATCGATTCCTAAGACAGTCGGTGTCTGTTTACCTAAAAGTGCAACGACGCACATTAGCATCTTGCAACATCAACGCATCTACTTAGACAAGTGCAACTAATTTTCAAGTCACCTAAACATTACAACTAAAGTCGTAAATCCAAAAGAGTCCCGGTCATTGCTGACGTGAATCAACGGGCTATTGTCAGTTAGGCAGTGATTAACCAAAACAATAGCCAGATATGCAATGTTATTTTCATGAGTAAAACTCGTAAGCGAGCCAGAAACGGGCAGTCGGCCGTGTGCAGGGCGCTATCGCTCATCTTAGCGCATGCATATAATAGGCGAATACGGTCCGGGGTCGCTGAGTCTCGTTTTGTGCGCCTTCTGCATAATCGTTACACGGTTGTTGTAATTTATGATTAGGTACATGACATGTAAATGTGCTAATTTGCATTTAAAGCCATAAATTTACGTTTATTACGTTATATAACTCGAAATATGTTAACGTTAAAAAATGAGACATGAATGCTGGTGCTTCAAGTATGAAAAAAAAGAGATTTAAGGAAATTTAAAAATTGACCGAGATGGGTGTCGGGAGTCCCCAGTCCAGAGTTCCATACCAGTAAATGAAACGTTTTCCCCTTCACCGATAGAGTTCTTTCGTACCCTTTGAGCGTGAAATCTTTAAGCCGAACAGGCTTTTATGCGGCTGCCCGAGCTATAAACGGGTAATTATTATTTTTTCTATTGCCTTAGTGACATTAATGATACAGCTTTCGGTATTGTTACGATACGACGGCAGTAAGATAATATTTTTTATCAAAGCGAAGTTTCTTTATGCAAGACTCGAGATGGTTAGTGAACTGAGAAAAAATGTAAGTATCAAGTGTCACTGGGTCATTTACGCAGCCGCGTGTATGCGGGCGTATCAAGTCACTGCATCACGAACTTATACCGCATTATAACATAACGCGCTAGGCTATAATAGTTAGTTATAAATCTTCATATGAAATTCTGATGAAATATCCTTAATCGCCAAACAACTCAAACTGCTGCATTTTGATTGTTTTTCGATTTTCCGATAAGAAAATTTCAGATTTTGAGAAATTCTGCTATTTTGAAATTATATTGCGTATATAAAAACCTTAAAATTTTGAAATTCCCAATCCGATATCTTGCCTGTATCGGTGATGAAAACAAGCAAAAATCGTGGAGGCTTTAGGGATGAATTAACTTCATACCTACGTAATTAAATTTGTACGAAACCTTCAGGGAGCGGGTCCTAATCGCACATGTCCGGCGTTTTTTAATACGCCACCAATTCGGTCCGCATACAATTTTCTAGGGCAACCCTTGCCGACCCTTCCATTACACAAATTCGGTCCATAGATTTGTTTCATCAGTCTGGTTTCATTCATCTTTTCCGGATGGCCAAACCACCTTAACATATCTTTTTCTACAACCTTTTGAAATTAATTGGCGTTGATTTTAACCGATAACTTTGAATTCGGCCACATCAGTATACTAAGAAGTACATATTGTTATTAAATACACGTCAAAATTTATTAGGTGGCTCTGACCACACTACATAATTTGTATTTAATAGGTTATAAGTAAAGCGTATTCGATAAAATAATCAAAGATCATACACCACTATACTGCACACTCAAACGTCAAAAAAGAATTATTAACATCCGTCAAATGAGATACGAATATGAGACTCGTGCTTATGTAATAAGGCGCAGGAGTGTCACGCGCCATCACACGCGCCGCCTTGCCCGTCGTGACCGACTGGGTGGTCAAATATGTTATCTATAATAATGTTATCAGCACGGGAATTATAAAAAAATACACTGTTCTTTGAAATGACTACGTCAAGAAAGACAAAGGAAAGGGGATGTTATGATGACGTCGCAAATTATTTAAATTAATATGAATTTTACTACAAGGTGTTGTTCCTTAGCTATTTATAAATATGCACTTATGAAAATGAGAACAGCGGATTTAATTCACACCTCAGTCTTTCATATATAAATGAGATATGCGGGACTACATATAAACCATAACATTAAAGTTATTTTTAATTCACTTTTAAGAAAAACTCAGTTCAAAAAGCTTGGAAAAATAATGTTCATCCCGATTTTAAAAAATTGAGTTTCCATCATATTGCTACATTCTCAGGTGCTAGGAAGTTATTCTGATAGTTTTAAAAATAATATCCATTCCTCTATATGAAGAATACTAAGACTACATTCTATGCTATACGGGCTAGGCGGGCACGGAGTGAGCTTTACTATAAACAATCTTTTAAAGGAAATATAGAAAGCTACACAAGCTTTACAGAACAAGTAGTCCTATTAAACATCATCTATGACGAATGCAAAATATCAATAATACAGATATGTGCATGCAGAGAAGCAGCAAAAGAAGAATAAATTATTCTCTTCTATAAAACGATTACACAAGCTATAACAACAACTTGCAAGGGCTATCTATATCTTAATAGGAGATTTTAATGCGAAAATAGTTCAACTGCAGCACGGTGCATATTGGTAATGAGATATTTTGGTTATGGAGCGAGAAATAGTAGAGGTCAAAAACAAATTGATTTTGCCAATGAAAATAAATTCTCAATATTGAACACCTTTTTTTAAAAAAAAACTCAACTGCAAAAGGACATGACATTCACAAAGCAACGGATACAAAAATGGTTTAGACTGTATTTTATCAGACTCCGGGTGTATTTCAAAATATGGAAGTTCTAATCATCATCTACTCCTCGGATCATAGAACAGTCAGAGTGAGAACGCTTATAAAAAATAAAAGAAAAAGTACAGCTCATTATAGAAACAAATCATTGACATCATTAAGGAACGAAAATGACATGCTGAAGTTTAGAAAGAGACTTGCTCTCAATATAGCTAAATTACTGAGCATTCAAATAAACAAACCAATACAGTTACTAAAAGCTCACGAGAAGCCCATGAAATACTATTACCACGCACAGTACAAATTATAGACAAAAGAAGAACACTAGATAGAACTAAGAATAAATCCCGAAGAGAAAAAAAAAATTGGCATCTCTGTATAAACTTGTTGAAAATACATCAAAAATGACTATGCAAAACATAGACAAAATGTAATAACTAAACACCTAAATAGTCAGAAAATACCAAAAAATTAATAAAGAATCAACACCAAATAATTTATAGATAGATGGATTTTAATCATAAGGCAAAACCCAACACAATCGCAGCGAGATAATAGAAGAGACGTATCAGATTCTACTTAAACCTATATCGTGAAAAGCACTACACAACATTCATTGAATAGCTTTGGCAAAAAAGGGATGTAAACATAATAAAACCAGAGATAAAAGAAGCAATAACCCGGACAAATAGAAACAAAAGCCCAGTTTCAGAGTGTACACAATGATGCTCTAAAGGTAGGCCAAATAATATTACCTTAGCAAATCTGTCCCATCAAATACTGAAAACTACTGAGATACCATCACAATGGGCAGAATCAAATATCATTGTTATCTATAAGAAGGGTAACCCAAGAGGTATTTTAAATTACAGACAAATAAGCTTAGTATCTATCTTATTGTAGTATAGTAATCTATCTACAAACTGTTATCAATCATCAAGAAAAGGATAAGTACATCACTAGAACTAAACGAACCAGTACCTAAAGCAAGCAGGCTTTAGGAAAGAGTTTTCAACAATAGAAGCCATTCATAAACTGATTAATTGTAGAAAAATACCAAGAGATCGGAAACCACTCTATATTGTCTATATAGACTACCAAAAATCATTCGATACGGTGGCACATGAAAGCATAGAGGAATCCCTAAAAAAATACGCCTACTAAATATGGAAGTTCACGAACAACATGAAGAATAAAATAAGAATGTGCTAACGAGGAATGGAAAAGAACATAAAATAAGGAGAATAAAACGAAACTAATCGAAAAATATATAAAATAAAGCAAAAAAAAAAAACAAGAAAATTGGTAAAGTCTACAGATGCTATACAATATGCGAAAAAAGAAATTGAAAGTGCGCCGGCCACGTAGCCCCAACTCAAAGATCAGCGTTAGACCAGAAGAGTGACGTCTTTGAATTATTTTTATTTAATATTATATTAAAAATTATATTAACTTTTAAAATATATACATTTATAGAAATAAATAACACATGTAAAGCGAAACACTATAAAGCTATCATACATTGTAAAAGTTCTTTCAAGAAATAATGAGCTTTTATTCGTATTTACTTTATTATTTATAAATACTTCTTTTTTAATGGAACTTGAGTTTAATGTAAGTATGCAATAACAGAATAATACAATAGCAAAACCAAGTACAAATATAAAATTGTATTACCAAACTGAACCACGCTTAAAAAAATTAATTTCTATTATTTGACATATAAAATCATAAATCGCAAACTGTAATCGTAAATACACGTCCATCCAACGACCGTGTGTAGCAGACGAAGGCGGGCGCCGCCCGGCTGTGGTTTTGGCGAACCCAAATTAAATCACACGCATTGTTTGTTCGGGACGGTCGCATCGAGTGCAGGTTAAGGCGCGGTCCGCTCCGCGCCGCGAGTCGCTTGAGAAGCGTTTAACTGCTTCACGTTTCACTGCAATGTTGGTTCAGTTAAAACTTATCAAACTAATTTCGGACTGATTCATTTCTTTTTTATACTCGTTCAGTGATGATAACAATGAGAGTTGGGTGCTACCAATAAACTTCTGAGCGGTTAACGGTTTATTAATAAAACTTTATTCACACTTTCAGTTGTGAGTCTAGATATGAATGGCAGAATGTTTTTTTTTTAACCAGAACCTAGTTTTAGAGTCAGGATAGTGAGCAAGAAACTATTGATAATTAATAGCGACAGCTCAAAACGCTTTATCAACGCTGCATTTGTCCTTGTCCTTGAAAAAAATGTAATTCAATCCGTATTTTGGATTTTTTTCCTCATCAGTTTATTGTTTGATAATAAAAAAAATTCAAGGGTTCGTTAATAATATCTATTTGAGGTTCTATATAATGTCACTAAAACTCACTTGACTAAATAATATGTATTAATTACAAAAAATGGATAATAACAGTCATATATTTAAAAACCGACCAAGTGCGTGACGAACCACGCGCAGTATAGTGTTCGGTAGTTGCCCGTTATATTGTAACGGGCAACTACGGACGTAGAAGAGAACTTTTTATTTGATACTGTGAACCTATTAACGGCTTAAACGGCTTAAAGTTGGTCGAATATTAGTTGTTAACTCGTAAGTCCTACGTAACTGAAATAGTTTTTTTTTTCTTCATTACATATGTTACTACCTTGAGTTTTACCACTTATTCAAGAATAACTATTTAGTTGACAGAAGGGGGAACACTTGACGCTAACAAAAATTAATACATGCTTGATATTTCACAAAGGACCCCTAAACAGAAAAATCGTTTTCACAGACCCTCAATGTTTTTTTTTAATCAACAATAATCATAAGATACGCAAGAAAGAACATCTTGCTCACTTTACTTATAGTAGAGGTACTCTAAAAAAAAATATTGTTATTTTATTCTACCGCTATTATTTTATTGTGATTAATCTGTATTCCCATGGAAAATTATTGCTTTTTAGAACAAATTGTTCTAAGTTCTAAGTTAAGCCACGGACAGACAGACAGACGGACGGACGGATATGACTGTAAGGGTTTCTTGTTCACTACAGAACCCTAATTGAAAAAAATTGCCAAGCGATATTTTTTTTGCAAAGTAGTACAAATTTTGATAAATTTTAATAATAATTTTGCATGCACAGCAGACATTATTTTCATCAGAAAATATCGTCCGTCTCGTCATGAAATAAAGATTGGCCTACTTTCTTAAACGAATATTTAATTTTTTCAATCTACAATGAAGAACATTATTGCGAGTTTAACATCATTTGTGGACGGTAAGGTACAATGTACAATTTTTACATTTCATAAGGTACAATTTTTGTTATGTACTTAGTTAAAATTATAAATTAAATTATCTGCTACTAGAACTGCTTTATATTGATCTACGGAAACGAAACCGATTTGAAGCTAAAGACAGCGAAAACTAGAGCGGGTCTCTAATTTTGTAGTAACGTACAGACATCCAGATCTGCCTCCAAACATTTTTACCATACAGATAAAAATTAAAAAGTTAGTAAAATGAGATAATTTAAATTTAAAGAGCTCCATCATCTAGCAGCTAAGATACTTCTTTCGAACGTGATTGATCGAGGGTTAAGTTTCTTATTAGAATACAAATTATATGTTAATTTTTCTAAAATTTCCCCCACCTCTGAATGGAAAGATCGTGTCCTTGTCATAGCGTTGCGTTAATAAGACAAAAAAGAAATTAAAAAAAAATCGAACACTTGCTTTAAATATTGTTTACGATTTAAATATTGTCAAAATAATTATTCACGAATAAGTAATAAAATTAAGAAATTAAATTCGAAATATTTGTGTCCTCAATCCGTTTTATTGACGAACTGTACAAACCGCACCTTAACTAAATCAAATATCTGGCCACCTTTGTTTGTCGAAACATCCCCGAATTACATCTTAATGTATGTTTAATGTTTGGTGAATTATTGAATCACTTTAAGGGGATTCGAGGAGCCACGAATAAAGGTTCGAGTCCGTGCGTTACCTCTTTTGTCTATGTACGTCACAGTTCACCTTTTTACCCATTCGATGTACACCAAAAGGTTTATATACCTGCGCTAGCAGCCGCCGACGGCTTTACTCGAGCGGATGTAGGATAAATTTCCATTTCCGACCCCAAACTTCGCTTCGAATTCTCATTCATGATTAACCGCTACAGGATCTGTTCATTGTTGTCTCGCACAACTACCATTCGTCGTTCCGTTTCCGTTCTAAATTGTCTATTACATCTATACTTATTTCATTCTAGCTCCATATATATTGAATTTCTAGATTTAACGATTTTAACTGTACTGTTATTTAAATTTTATACACGGTAAACTACATTGATAATTTCTTTCATTTATACATATTCTTACGTAAAACTAGAATTATTTATCATTATACATTTTGTGAAGTTACGTCAGTAACTTCGGCGGTAGTTAGTTTATATTAAAATTATACTGTTTGTTAAATAGACTAAATTTATTTTCGGTTCATTGATATTAACAAAAATAATTTAAAAGGCAGTAAGTATGGAAATTTAAATTTAAAAGAGCTTTATATTTCTTGTACGAATAATTGAAACTGAAAACCAAATAATCATAATTTTAAGCTTAGTTTACACGTAACAATGAAATGTTTCTATTTTAATTTAAATATAAACAGGTCAATTATTAATAGCCAGCGAGTTGCATATTGCACTGCAATGTGACAGAACACTTAATAAACTAATTATCTATATTCATCGATGCTTCATCCATATTTTACTCTGAAAGAACGAATAGAGGTATTAAATTAATACAATCTTAAATTAAATAAAATATGGTAGCAATACTCTTTGTTTTTTTCAATAACCTTGCATTTAACGTTGTGTATTACCATCTCAAACACGATATTTCTTGTAATCATTTTCATATATTTTTTTGTTAATCTGTTTTTTTTAATTATTAACAAAGTCGTGTTTATTTTTAAAAAAGGTAAGCAGGGACCACATATCGCCACATGGTAGGATCGTCGCATATGTCTCTTGCTTTACCGACATCCATCAATCCATGTATCATCATGCAAGCTCCAAGCAAAATTTTCCAGGCTGCTTTCATTTATTCTTCATAGATAGCCAATCATCACTACGTACCCTTTTGCATTGTAGCCAAAACGTATTTTTTCAGACCACACCATTTTCAAATATCACTAGTTTTATATCGGTCTTTCAAAGACAATCTACACATCCTATGTAGGCATCTCATCTCCAGTCCATTGGTCGTTATGAAAAGTTAAACACGTTTGTCATGAAACATTTTACTGTGCATAATAGTCGGTAGAAATCTCATTCTATTCTCCTTTCAATATCTCCGTCATGTTTATAGTCGCGTGTAAACATACTAACCCCAACTAATAAGCTCTTTCACTAGTTTAACTCTATGACCTATGTATGTCGTATTCAGTTGTACTTTCACTTCTTTTAAAGACCTGACCCAAATCTTCAGGATCATTCATTCTGCTTACTGTCTCCTGCAACTCCAAAGTAAACGGCGCAAGGTTTACTTAGTCGTCAGCATACAGAAGACATTTGACATAAAACTCACCTTAGTGAACATATACTTTTTTAAATCAGACAAACAGCTATCCATGAATAGATATGAATTGAGTAGCCATCGTGATTCTACACATCCCATATCTGACACCTCTATGAAACTAATCAGTGTGTGCCCCATTTATTGTGATGTAAACTATGTAGCCTCTGTAAAGAGATTACAGCACTAATTATCAATCAGATTTTGACCCGGAGCCAGAGAAGCCACGAATTTTCACATGTATCCCTTAAACATATATTATGAAAGTCGAAGCCAACATCTCGGCATCCTTGTTGATTCTGATTAACGCCAGACCAATAAATATGGAAGGGTCGGCGCTTGACTGCTTTACAGCTACCTTTATTCTCATTCAAGCATGGAATGTCGATTCGTCTGTCGATGTCATCAATTCATGTTCATATTATCATTGCCTCTTTAATGCTACAAGCCTAGGAACTGATAATCAGGTAGTAACGGCGAGTAATAATTTCTTAATTTCCGCGGTTATATTTGATGATTTAGAAGATGAAATTTGAAAGATATCGAGATCGTAGAGTAATAAAAATGTCATCTTTGATGGAGAAATAACTACTGCAGAAAGCTCAAAGCTCAAGAGTTTTGGGTTCGCACTGATGTTGTGCTTAAAAGATGTTGGGCTTACATACTCACCCTCACGAGTATATATCTGTTGCAAATTAATATTAATTAATACCAAAAGTTATTATTATTAGTATATATATTTATTACCAAATAATAATTAATCATTATCGAAATATGCATGTTAATCGAATAACTCTTATACATTCACAATATGCGTTTTATGAAAACTTTAAATTTGTGTTGCTATTGAAAAAAATCTTGTTGAATTAACTCATCTAAACATCATTTATATAATTATACTTTGTAGTTTTGAAGTGTTCTTTATGTTTATTTTGGACAAAATTTTAATTTAGCAAAAATAACCTGATTTCAGAGGCCAAATCTAAAAAAATGTACTTTATATTCAGTATTGAAATAAATTAGAATATTGAATATTTTGCCAATCTGGTCATATTAAAGTGTGAGTATCGCACGCACTATGTTATTATGTATTTTATTTCATCTATTAAAGCGAATTAAATGATTGATTTTCTCGATAACCATAGTAATCTGCAATGTAAAATAAATTGTAGATCCTTAATTATTACTGTCACTAAGCACTTGTGAATGCAGATTCACCAATGACAAATAAAGCTTATAGTTTCTTTTATTTTTTTATGCCACAAGTTCATTCAATGTTTATTTGCATAATAAATTTATACTTTTATACTTACCTCTGTTTTCATGGTGCGCAAGTGCTATTTCATTAATAAGGACTTTTACTTTTACCTTTTAATGCGTAAGTAGTACACTTCGCAACATTCTGCGTGTAAATCTAAATACTTGCAGAACATTAAAAACCATGGTTCATTAGAAGTTTAGCCATGTTTTAAATAATTCTTTTCTTTCACCTCAGTTATGTTTTATGCTACAATGGGACGTCAGGTAGGGGGCGCTGGTAACAAGATTATATTTAAATATAGGGCAAACATTTACATTTGCGCATTAAACGGAAACTAAATTAAATGCGTTGACAATTATATATTCAAAGGGGGACAAATATAAATGGACTACATTTATATTTGACCTTATCTGATACCTAGCAGAACACCTGGGAGGCGATTTTGTCTCATGAGACAATTTTTAAAGAGGCATATAATAGAATATAAATTGTATAGAACAAACTTAATAATTAACACTGAATTAGTGTGGTCATTTGACATTTTTCATTTAATACAAAATGATAAATGTTGAACCCAAATCACTAATTTAGTATTCTCAATTTTCAGGCTGTGGCAATTGTCAAATGGCCTTCATGTGACATGCAACAGGTACACCCTAGCACACGACACTAATTAGTACATGTTAAATTTAGAAGATCAATATAAGGAGTAGATTTATTTTAATAAAATCATGACTAACCGTCGTATCCTCCAATGGTCTTTTTATTCCAGATTGAAAGGCTTTAAAGCTTGACGTTTTCCTAAATATTATAAGTATATTCATATATATTTTAAAAATTCACAACAATTTAATGGAAATTCTTTTTAATTTCCATAGGTGAATGAGAATACATATTTCAACTATCAGACAGGTTTCGTGGTTTTATATGCGGAATATTAGGGAAATTTCAATTCAAAAATTGCATTACTTCATCGAATAATCGAGAAACTTATAACACCGGAACGTAAAGTATTCAATCAACGAAGTACGAACAGAAATTGAAGGAGATTGTTTTCTTTTTCAATTTGTAGGAATTAAATAATTAAAAAATGATACATAATACATTTGAACTTTTTATTTTAAATGCATTTATATCGGACATCGACAAATGTTGTTCAAAAACAAACAAAAAATACATTCTAGAATTACAGAATAATCACGTTAATATTTCTAGACGAACCATTTAAAACCGCCCGAAAAGAAACACAGATTTGTTGCGTTGAAAGTCTAAATGTAACTTCATCCACGGACTTTGATACGGAGTAGCGAGTACTTAATACGCGAGCTTTAAGCTTTTTTCGTCGCCGACTTCACACGGTCGTCACTCAGATCAATATTAAGCGAGGCGGGTTGCAGCGGAACAATCCGGCCGTGTTTTATGTAAATGGCCCGTGCCCAGACGGACGGAAGGTCAGGCCGTGTTCGATTTAAATAAGCTAACCCATTTCCCGGTGCGCCCGCGCCGGCGCGGTGCTCACCTACCTTTTTCTTTGCCGTTGTTTTAATGCACTCATAAATATGGAACGGGCGCGCGCGTGACTCACGAGCCGTGTGACGTAGGAATTATCTATACCATTCAAATTAATTTTCAACAATAAAAAGAGGCCGTGTTAAATATTCAATTGTTTTGATGGTATAAGTCGGGAATGTTTTATTGCCTTTAGCTTTTAGTCTGTTAGAATAACCACAGAATTATAATAGAAAATAAAAAACAACTACAAAAGCACCGCTCCAGTGCGTGACAAAACGTACATAAATTATACATGGTTTTGAATAATACTCGACACGAATTAAAATATGTGTTAAAATCATTCTCGTTATGAAATTATATTTATCACTTAAATCATAAATAATGAATTAATTGATAATATAATATCTATTTATTAGTATATTTTTAAGTATCTTCATTAGCTTTTATAATAAAACTTATTAATTAAAACTTATCGACTACGAAAGCCACGATTTAATTTTGATTCCTTTATGATTATTCATTACAATTTATTATTTATTGTTATTTTTTCTATTAATAAACAGCTACGCAAAGTTTATTAACATTTCTCAATTTTAGCAATCAAATGCAATATCAACGTAAAATACTTGTCTCAACATCTGAATATTTTCCATACAATTTAAATATAAAACTATAATGTTTTTTGCCGATCATAGCAACAGTTAATACAACGGTCATTTATTTTCACTTTAATTTCAATGCTCGTCTACAAAACGAAAAGTTTCTACAGTTTACATAACGATTTCTACAACAAGACTAAAGCTTATATGATTGAGTCAGATTATATGCAAGCATAAAAATAAAATAATGAAGTCGGATCAGACAAGGAAAAAAATATTGTTAATAATAAGTTGTCGGCGCCTTGTAAATATCAGATGAAGCTTTTCTGCCTCGGCGAACAAATAAAGCTCATAATGAACGTCAGTCTTTATCGTGGGCTGGGAGCGATGCCAGCGCCTCGTCCAGACGGGATTTATTAAAACACGACCGATACGCGACCCTTCGGCCGGCGACTTTAATGCGCAGTTTCATTTAAGCACTACCTCTTCTTGCGTTCTTCCAATTTAAGAAGATGTACGAATCGAAGTGATCGATTTATGAGAGCGATATTAAGCAATATTTGCTGCGGCGTAATCGAAAACTTAATTAAAAACGTCAATCAAACAAATGGCCCGGTCTTTTGTCGTTCCTGGCGTGGCCTCGGCCCGTCGGCTATTAGGATCGACAACGATCGCATTGAACGCCAAAACAATTGTTTTAATTATATACATGCTTATGCATAAATATATTCCTGTGCAGATATACTTTTACTACTTTCGAACAACATTTAAGGACTCTAGATATTTCAAAAGAGATTTTTTGTATCTCTGGTTTGATTCGTATTTGGCCAAAACACAATTTTTTTTATAGTCTTTAAAACACATTTTTTGCTATCTATACTTTATTTTACGGATACCTTTCATACATTACTTTTTCTAATAAATGTGACGAATTTTCTATATGCAGAAAATATTACGTCAATAGTTAAAACGACTTTCTTTATAATATTTAACTTATAATAATTTTTATCACGTTTCATATTAACTCAGATTCTTTTTTTCTCTATTGTGTATAAAATTTGCAATGGATTCTAAACTAACATCTTGACGGGCTAATGACGTGGAACTGTAAATAAACATAATTGACAACTTGAGAACAATGTTATACTAACGCGTTTCGTGTCTGTTTGGTACATATTATGCAACAGTTTTATTTCGAAGGATATGACGTCACATATATGACACTTTATCAAAAGGGACCCAAAAGCAAAAATTGTTACTCTAATATCTGAAACTACTTTTGAGATTTAAATGAAAAACGTGAAACGTACACAACAGATAATGGTAGGGATTTGTTGAAATAACGAATACAACTCATATAATTGCAGTGTAACAATAATTTTGGTGATTTGAGTGAAGTATTCATGTACAAATATTCTTATCTATTGCATGCGCCTTACGTTTTCCGTTTTAAGTCTTACATAATTGTCAAACTATCAAAAATTTGCAATCATAAATTTTAAGAGAAATCTGTATGGAGTTAGGAATTTACATAGTTCTAGAAGAAATTGTGTGATTCTTTTTAGTCTGTCTCAAAAAATGTCTTAAAAAAATATTTACTAATTTTTTGGATTGCCTGTGCCACCAGATGTCACCTTTGCACAAGTACGACAAGCACAAAAACGTCTAAAGGTCTACGGTAACGGCGACAACGACAAATTGATCGTTTATTCAATCCTCCTAGAAAACATAAACGAAACTATATTGAATGTAATAATTGTTTTAATAATGAAATATTACAATCAAATAAAAACAATATTCCTTCGGACAAAGCAGAGGTGGCTATGACAACTTTTATTAAGCAACAAAATTAAAAAATGCGTATCTCTAAAGATAGCTAAAGACTATTTTAAATCAGATTTTTGATTGAAATATGGTTAAATACGAAACCGATCTAATGGCATCATCTAAAACTTTTAGTGCAATTCAATGAATTTAGTCACATAAGTTTTAATTTTTGCATAGTCTTAATTAAAAACGGCCAGGGCAGTTCTATATTACAGGTAATTACTTATGAGAAAGTTTAAAAATATTATCGACCGTACGTGGTTTATTTACATACGCTTCAAGCCAAGAATGAGCACTATTTTGCGATATAAATTCCTCCCGGGTGAACGATAAATAGAAATTATTGTGCCAAGATTATTCAAATTTCGGTATGTATATATTGAATAAGCGTAAGTTTGACTCCTGCGTCCAAGGTTACGTACAATCTTTCAAATAATTTTATTGAAACCGTAATCTATCAATAAGAATATTTGTGCATGTCTTCTATACAATTGTATACAAGCGCATTTTGCATATTGTTATAAGGAAGAGTTCAAATATTGAAATTTCTGTCTTTTTTTGTATTACGACTTAGAAGTAGTTGAATTGATTTAAGATACATACCATATTAATAAATCGTTAGGATAAAATTAGATATTTTTAAAACTATATCTTTTCATGGAATCTATAAATTCGCCATTTCAGCAGAGCGTCGGTCGGCTTCGAACTGCTTTTGGTGATGAAGCATCATGCATGACGATTATTTATAACTGGTACGCAAAATTCAATCGCGGTCGTATCAATCTCAATGACGAATTTCGTGATAGTAATACAATTATTAGGAACAGAATTGATTAGATTTTGAAATTGATCACTAGAGTAATTTAAATATAACACAAAAACGCATTAAAAGGTATATTTAAAACATTTATCAAAATCCACCAGGGCGATTGAATTGATCGCTAACAGCTAAACATAAATCAGACAAAGTTGAGTCTTCTTAGAAGAAGATCTCCCTTTTCACTCGATATTTAACGCTTCATGTTCGTCTTTTTAGGTTACCAGCTTTTTCCTGCGGCTCCACCCGTGTAGAGATAAAATGATGAAAGAATTTTTTGAATTTGATTTGCGTAAAATGCGTTCTTGGTGAACGTCTATGCCCCAAAAGAGTAACTATACTGAATTTCAAGTCAATCGGACCAATAATTTAGGGAATCTAATGATGAGTCAGTCAGTCAGCGGTATTTCGCTTATAAATACGCTTAAAAATATATATTCTTTTTTCTTGCTTTAGTTGAACTCCAAAAACAACTAAATATTTGTTTTGAAGTCTGTTTAGACAGTTATTTGAATAGATTTTTGAAGATGGTTTATATATTTCTTTTGAAATATTAATTTTAATTCACCTCTTTTAGTTCTCAAGTAACTATAACTTTATCATTCATTTAGCTTCTTAGCATGTTGATTAAGTAATTATTATATAAAACTGACTAGAAATTTCATTTGGTCTTGTACGGAGCAAGTGGAAAAGCACTTCTGATCCCTATTTTCTTATCCACTGTTAATCATGAAAGGATCTTTACATTATCAGTTGGAGTACAATTACCAAATTATTCTTATACAAACATATAAATCATACTAATTCTTTATAATATTAAAGTTCTACAATTCATACAGATCACATTGTCATTCATTTCAACATTAAATTATTTCACTCTATTTCTACTGTTATCGCTAGAGTTCCGATGTCTTCCTGCTAAAATTATCACATTGGAGTTAAATTAATAAATACAAATATTTAGATAGATTATTAAGTAATTAATTTAGATTTTGTGTATATTAGGTTTTATTAATAGTTATTGAAGAGTAGTTTCTGGCGACAAATCGCAGTATTATTCCCTAACTCTCAACCATTAAGGAGTGCTGTGTCTTCTATCATCAACAACATGAGATGATAATTATCAGATGCAAAAATTTGAATAACTACAAAAAGAGATTAAGTACACTATAGGTGCCTATAATAATTGAGTGTTGTCCGCAATTTCCTTGGGATCACATCAACAGATTCTGACTTCGTGACTATGAGATCACCTTGGAAGTGTAATCATTTAAACAAAAAGAGTTTTTAAAATCGGTCCACATTGATTAAATTATCTCTGAACATACTTAAAAAAAATATAGAGATAAATATAGAATCTCCTCCTTTTTTGAAGTCGGTTAAAAATCAAATGCTGTTCGTTGGTAAGTACATCACTTAAGAACTGGTAAATCGATTTGGCTAATTTATTTATTTAAATGTCCATAATAGTCTAAATAGGGTTACTAATGTTAATGAAAAAATGAAAATTGGATAAATTGCCAGGAAAATTTGAATATTAAAGAAAATTTAAAGTGCTTTTTTCTATGGGATTTTTGCATAAATGTGTATTTGTTATTCTTACTCCAAACGTTATATTTTCTGTAATTATGAGGCATACGGTTTGTCCAATTTTTTGGCGAGATTTGCGATGAAGGATTGGGTATTGGGAGCCATATCCTTAGATAGAAATATTAGTTCCATGAGTAGGCACATTAAAACCGACACGACTTGTCTTATTTAATAAATAACAGCCGCGACTGCTGAATTTATAAATAATTCCTCAAAAATAATAAGTACTCGAAATATCACTTAAAATAAAAATAAGGATTAATTTCAAAAGATCCATATGCCTTTTGGAAGTGCTTGTATAGATTAATCTACAAAGAAAATTTAGAGACTTAAATATGTGCCATTTGCATGTAAAAAAACCACCGTTTTAAAAAAGGTATCTTCGATAACTTTTTCTCTATTATTAAAGCTAATGAATAATGTGGTAACTGGGGAATTAAAGTCAAAAACGTGAACAATGGGGTCACCGAAGATCTCTTTCATATGTTTTCTATTTTCTGAAAAAAATTGGTATCCTTTACCACCAAAATTTGCAATCCGTCAACGCGGTCCGTTGGTTCATCGTAAACGGTTACTATAAAATGATGAGATTGTTTTTGCCTAGGATTTGTATAAAACCCGTCCTTTGTGAGTGTCTACGTCCCAAAAAAGTAACTATACCAAATTTTAAGTATAAAATTTTAGAGATTGCATAAAATGATGATTTTTTTTACATAGGATTTGCGTAAAACCGGTCCTTTGTCAGTGTCTACGTCCCAAAAAAAGTAACTATTCCAAATTTCAAGTATATAATTTAAGAGATTGCATAAAATGATGATTTTTTTAAGATAGGATTTGCGTAAAATCTGTTCATAGTGAGCGTCTACGTCCCGAAAAGATTAACTATGCCGAATTTCAAGTTAATCATACCTATAGTTTCGAAGATCTCGTGATGAGTCTGTCAGTCAATGAGTCAGTGATATTTCGCCAGTGGCGTAGCTACCTAGGGGCTAGGCGGGGCAGTGCCCCGGGGCCCTCAAGCTCAGGGGGCCCTCGAATCCTTACCAGAAATCTCGATCGAACTGAACTTTTGTAAATTTCTCCCATTTTCAAAATAAATATGACAGGTTGCAATCCGACTTTAATCATGACAACTCAGCTGAGAGATATTCAAAAGTTATACCTAGGAAATTCTCCAAAATCCTTTCTGTTGATTGGCAGTGTTGTCAATTTGACGGATAGCGATATGTTCGTTTTATTATTCATCGATGTGCGTTTTATTGTGAATTCGAGTTAAGATCTTTTTTTCGCGACCGGTTAAAAAATTAATGCTGTATCTGGTCAATATAGTGGTTCAATTTTATTTGATTTTACCACCGTTAAATGCCGTAACACTAGCGGCAATAAAATGTTTGCCGGGGATTACCTTGTAGCGTATCATTACGTTTCTCTTTTCTTTTAGTTTTAACGTCGTCAGTGAACAGTAGGTACCTACTGAGCACAATCTAATATTGTATTGTGCAAGTAAATTAGAAAACTAAAATTATGGACAATAAGAAGAAACCCAGTGGTGCATTTAAAAGCAAACAACGCCAAGAAAGAAAAGATATTAAGCAAAAATTGCCCAAAATTGGTAAGTTTTTTAGTCAGCCTTCTTCAAGTACTTCTGGACAAAATATTTCTACTGACAGTGACTCAAATAATGTGGTAACTGTAGTGTTGGTTGAGAAGCCTACTGAAGAAGATTCGACAATTATTGCAGTTGGAGATACCTCCGCCGCCCATCATGTGAACGTGGATGATGTTTACATGGCACGCATAAGAGCGGAGGATTTGGAAGAACCACAGACCTCTACTTTTTTGGAAATATGTACGATAAATCTTCTTATGACTTGGGAAACTTCACGAATAAAATATTAAGTGATAACGAAAAACATCAAATTCTTGATATGGAGCCTTTGCATCCTTCAGGACCTTGTCCAACAAACATCAACCAGAATAATAGACATTTTTCAAAATTGTATTACGTTTCAAGTTCTAAATATGGGCCAGTTAATCATTTTTGGTTGTGTTATTCGAAAATACTAGACGCTGCCTATTGTCAGCCCTGCTGGTTATTTGCTTCACATAGGAATAATGTTTGGTGTATGGGAATTTGGGATTGGAAGCATTTATCAGAAAGAATTAAACAACACAGTTTCTCGAGTGACCATTCAGAAGCATGTGCTGTGTATGAATTTTGGAAAAAAATGATACTAATACTATCGACAAGGGACTTGAAAATGAAATTCGCAAAGAAGCATCATTTTGGAAAATGGTTCTTCAAAGGTTATTCGATATCATACTTACCCTAGCAAAGAGTTCGTTGGCTTTGAGAGGACATCGAGAAGACTTAAGTCAGGAAGGATATCATGGAAATTTTCTGTCCTTTGTAGAGCTTGTCGCCCAATATGATCACATTTTGTGGCAAGTTTTGGATATGCCCAAAGGTAATAATTATTATTTCTATGTTTTTTATTATTTTATTTATAATTATTAACTGTTTAATATCAGGACTTTTTTGAAATTGTGTTTTTTATGTTTTTAGGATCTACAAGATATTTGAGTACAACAATTCAGAATGAAATGATTGAGAGCTTGGGGACCAAACTCGAAACCCATCTACTAGAACAAATTAGGGCGTCACCGTTTTTCGCCATCATAATGGATACGACACAGGACATATCGAAGGTAGATCAGCTAAGCATTGTTGTGAGGTATGCAGTAATAACCAGATCGGAAAATGGACAGCTAATTGAAGTAGAAGTAAAAGAAGTGTTTCTAGGCGTTTATGTAGCTATCAAACATGATGCAGCAGATTTAGTCAACCAAGTAACTACATTATTTATCGACAAAAATATTGATTAAATAAAATGTGTGGGGCAAGGCTATGATGGAGCCAGCGTGATGAGTGGTGTGTATAATGGTGTACAAAAATATATTAAGGATATCCAGCCTAACGCGGAGTACGTACATTGTGCCACTCATAATTTTAATTTGGTGATAAATGGTGCCGTTAGCAGCTTTGTGGAAATACAGATTTTTTTGGCCACGTTGCAGAATTTGTATAACTTTTTCGGAAACAGCATCAAACGTTGGGATCTATTGTCAAAATTCACTGGCGAATCGGACACCACTTTAAAAAAAATCAGACTAGATGGTCTAGTAGGGTCACTACGATATCTGCAATAAAACTTCGTTTTTGATATTATCAAAGCATTATCATCAATAGTTCTAAAGAGTCCTAATAAAGATGAGCATAACGAAGCAGAGAGAAATAAAACAAAATGCTAAATTTTGAGTTCATGTTGCTTTGTGAATTTATGCACAGTGTATTGAAAGACATCAATTATGTATCCAAAACTTTACAAAAATGCGACATCAATTTGGGCGAGGCAAGTAAAGCTTTAGCAGAAACGAAAGGAAAGTTGCAAATTTATAGGAATGATTTCGAATTATTCAAGTGCAAAGCCAGTGAGACTGCAAGAAAATATGGTATAGATACCCATCTTCAAGAAAAAAGGCAAAGGAAAGTTAAAAAGCATTTTGATGAATTAGCTGCTGATCACCGATTTCCAAACAGAGAAGAAATATTTAAAGTTGAGATTTTCAATAATGTACTAGACACATTAATAGCTCAACTAAATACACGTTTTACAGGTATAAGTGCAGTGTGTCATATATTTGATTTTCTAACACCTACATTTTTATTACATGTTGACGAAACAACTTTATTACAAAAGTGTGACGAATTCCAAAGAAAATATTCAGATATAATAGGCCCAAATTTTTCACTTCAATTTATTAATATTTACCACCTAGTTTTACCTCAATTAACTCAAACATGGACTGTTCACCAATTATATAAGGAAGTAATGAGCAAATATGGAATGCTAGAATGCGACCTAACGGAAGTATTTACAGCAATATTATTATTCTTTACAATTCCTGTTACTTGTGCAGCAGCTGAAAAGTCATTTAGCAATTTAAAAATAATAAAAAATCATTTAAGAAATAGTATTGGCCAAACTCGACTCCAACATTTATCGCTAATAGCAATGAAAACAAAACCGCATCAAGCCTGGATTTAAACGAAGTCATTGATACTTTTGCGCCAACTAAAGCTAGGAAAAGATTGTAAATATAATAATTGTCATTTAGTCAGTTGGTAGGTCCGACCTTTATATAATAAACTCTTAAATCTTTTTTATTTCGTTTTATTACCCAATACCTACACCAAATATTAATTGTAATTTATGCTGTTACTGTTTAATATTTTTTTGCTGCAGTGCACAAAAAGAGCTGATGATAAAGAAGCTTAGCATTTTTGTGTATTTGTATATTTAATATTTTTACATGATAAAACCTAATCAGTTTAGAAAGCAGTGGGACCCATTTTTTGATTTGCCCCAGGGCCCTTGGTTACCTAGCTACGCCACTGTATTTCGCTTATATATTAAGAACATACATGTGGATGTTTCAAACACTACAAATACTATTATGACATAATAATAAAAATATTGTATACAGATTTATTGCACGGAAGTTTGATGGCAAAGTTTTCAAACTAAAATATTGACTGCACTTCTCCCTAGTTGTCAATTCTTTACAAGCCGCCGAAAAACAAAAAGGGACGTGACTGGGGGGAAAAGTTGTTAATACCGCGAATAAAGATTGATGAAGAATCAATCGCGTACAGCGCGCACCGCGAGCGAACGCGGCGTCCGCGCAATCAATTTTAATCTGGTACAACAACGGAACATCTCTCGTCTCTTTTCATCTTACCACGAGGTGACGGGAGTGAGAGAGAGGTGCACGTTGTAGTTCGTCCCCGGGTCCCGCCGCCATTACGGCGATGACGTCGCCCTACTTACGGAATTAAAGGCGTCTAAGGAAGATTGAGCGCGGCACCTTATCAGTTAAGACAATGATGTAAGCGAAAACACTGATGGATATTGCCGCCTGAGAAATAATATGACGCCTTCGATCGCTTTGCGCTAACGGATCGGATGATTCGTATCTACTTACGGTGGTTCAAAGCGAAATTCGCTCATCACAAGGTGAATACGTCGGAGCCCATGCTTTGAGCTATTGACTTTAAAACGGTATAGAATTAAAAAAATTAAACTATAATAATGAAGGTAGCTTTTCCAAACAGAACAGGAAAGCTAAATGTTTAAATGGATGTCATTTTGAAATCTATATCGTTCAGTATTTATAAAAAGTTCTAATTGTAAAACTATTTCCGTAAATAGAGTTTCATCTGTAATATTTTTATGAAATTAGATCCAAAAAATTGGTATTGACATTTTTGGAAAAAAAAAATGGTTCACTTCAGTGTGTAACGTTTACTAAATTGTTAAATTAACTCTACGTAATTTCCTCATAAGCTTTTAAAAATGCATGTATTGGCAAACGGAAATATCAGTAGCTGTCCAGTTGACAAGATATATATTTTTTTGTATTAGTAAGTTCTTAATTTATCCTATAAAATAGACTAAACATATTTTATTGAAAAATATATCATGAGGTGCATTTTATGTAAAATGCCGTTTCACTTTTAAGAATTAGGTGAAATTTAAGTTATCGTGTATTTTGAAAACTTAAATTTCACTTATTTCTCTAGTACAACTTCACAATATTTTGTTCAAAACCATTTTCTTGCCATCTCATATACAACACAAATCTAATTAATTATGTTTAGAGAATGGACCTAAACAAAGACTTTGAAATTAATGAGAAGTTATTGTGGCGTATAATTGATATTAGTTAGCTATTCGGCAGGAATCTGTTTTAAAAGCAATATATATATATGTCTATATCCTTGATATATAAGAAAATTAATATATATGAGTATTGAACATTATCTTCTTACTGTTATAATACATATACATCGACCAAAGCAGTACTTGCATAAATTTCAGGTATTAAGGTAATACTAATTTCAGTGGAATTGAAAAGTCGCCCCCCGCCCGCCGCCCCGATGAGACAGGTAGTTCGGTGAGGTTTCTAAAGAGGGCCAGGGTTTCCCTACTCAAAGATGTAGGAGGTTTTAAAATGGCTTCCATCCACAGCCCCTGTGAAAACAGCAGCTGCGGGTAGTGTGCTATGCCCGCTACGTGCTGGATACCGTGAACGCTGAAAGTGATCATTTTATGGATGTGGCGTTTTATAGACGATAGACTGGCTGGCTATGTTTTCCATAGCGTCATAATTAAAATTACTGTGTATTATGTTTATTATGCGTGATTGAAATGTATCCAAATATCGTTAATAAATATTAAATAATTTCTGTTGTTTATCACATAGGTGTTTCATCCTTGTAATACTTTATTAATTAAATCGCTTCTTGAAAACATTATGATTCACTTACGTTTAATTCTTAATGATATTATCATATGCTATTTATACATCATGACGGTAAGGGAATACATTTTTCTTTCATGGTGATAGCGCAGACGTGCGCTCGCCCATCTTAGACGCGCAAGGCGCCAGTCTGGGTGCCAAACCATTACCTTTTTGAGTTTTTTATAAGTCATGAGTAAACTGCAAATTTAATTATCATTAAATCGGAAGATGAAGGAAAACATTATCAGAAAACCTGCGAATCAGCGAAATTGAACGATAATGTTCAACATCTGTAATTCTTAATGTGTTCGGTTGAGGTAAGCTTTACGGCCTGTTCTTTTTTAAGAAAAAACTGTTATCCTATAGTGGGAAGTTATAAAGATAGTACGGCACAAGCGTATCTTTGGAAGTCGGACAGATATGATTTATCAAATAAGAAATATCATGACTTAAATAACAAACAGTCGGTATGTCCAGATTTGAAATTGATAATTTTGAAATTAATTTCTTCATTAGTACCAAAACCCTTCCTATATTCCGATTATTTAGTTTTTAGAAATTCCGGAAGGATCCTATCGGTCTCAATGAGCATTCAGAGACCGGGATTATTGTTGTTATCAATTTTATGTGGATACCTCGATCCCTTTCCGAGAACAAGGGTTTTGACGTTGTGCAGATGGATGACAAGAAAGTGATCCTATAAGGGTTTCGTTTTCTCCATTATAAGACACAAAACCCAAAAAGATGTCTGTCGCCTATAGAAGAATGCAAATTGCAAATGCCGCATTTATAATATGGCCTTAGCACATCCGCCGGCCGCCGGCGTCCGGACGCGCGGCCGTTTATTAGGGTTTCCCTTGCGGTGTTTTCTTAGGGGGTCGCGCCGTAGCGGCCTTATAAAACATTCATCCATCCGCTCGATAGCACTGCTTTTTTATTATCTCGAAATTATTACAGGACACGAAAATTATTCTATTGTCGAGCTTTATTACAGTTAATTTTATTGAGCTTCGGTTTTCCTTTCATGCATTGTTAAAAATTTACTGCCTGTAACATGAAAAAAATCGGCATACATTGAACAGATGGTACAGTTTCTATTTTATATAATACGTGACTGAATAGAACAACTACGTGTAATATTTTGTAACGTAGACTTTGATTCCTAAACTTTTTATTGAACTTATTTTATTGCATTTTAAAGAGAAAAAGAGCATCGAGCTGTTAAATAGTCAATCATCGCAGCCCAAGGACACTCATAACGTCAAAGAAGTCACAAATGAGTTGCTGATCCTCCATAAAGAAATATGAAATCTGATGAAAAGGTAGTTGGTCCACGGATTTTTCACTCAATAAATGAAATGCAAGTATCTGTATTCTGTGAGAGTAAGTAATACAAACAATGTGATTGCACTATCACTAGTCAGTATAAAATAAAGTCGTCATCCGCTTCTGTTTGTTTGTGTGATTACTTCTAGACTGCTTAACCGATATTGATATGGCTTTCATTATAATTTAGAGAGTTTCATCCGGAAGGCTTACATGTACCTATAACATACGTAGTACTATTTATAAAAAGTAGTTATTAGCTCATGTTAACAATTAAATAAAAATCGTGATTTTGTAATTAAGTCGTAAAAAAACAGTTTTTTTGTGTGTTTTCTCAGACTGTTCATCCGATTGAGTTGCAACTTCAGTAGTACACGTAAACGAGTAGATTTTTGAAAAAAAACGAACATTCGTTTCCGACTTCATATGAGTATTTGCGCTATCGAACCGACCTACTGCATTGATTCTAAGAACTGTTTCACGAATAGAAAGCTAGACTATGCCTGGATAACATACGGTTGCAACATTTTTCCCACTTCTTCCAAATCAGAACTCGCCATCAGAATTCGCAAGCGAAATTTGCGATTATGATCGACATTAAAATCGATCGATATAATAGAAGAATTAATTCATTATATGTCCATGCTGATGAAGTCGCGTGCGGAAAGCTATAGTTTCTTATAATGTACAATTTTCATGATAATGTTATATGAAATCTAAAACAATCAAAATCTAGAGTATAGACATAAAAGAGATAACTTAAAATTTTCGCTGGCACCATCATAAGCAAATAGCGATGAAAAAGCTAATGCGACTCAGACTAAAAAAGAACTCAATAAGGATTTATTGCTGTAATACAATCGATATTATTAAATTTTATTCTCTACCTATTGACCTTTTAACAGGACTCTGGTAAATTACAAAGTATTGAATGTAATATGTAAAATAGAGATTGCATAAAAAAAAACCAAAATGTTTAATAAAATAAAAGGGAACAGTGTTGTAATTGATCTATCTATAATATGGAATAGGTAGTCATATAATTAGGCACCGGTACAAGCGACATTTTCATAAAACGTTCAAACGATTATTATCTGTTATTTATTTAGGCCGTAGTAAAAAGTGTATAAGTATAATTTTGCTTTTATTTTTTTAGGATTACTATTTACAAACCTTTAAAAACGTCTATGTATTAGTTTTGTTAGATTCAACTCTAAAAACTTGGACCTATTAATCCAGCATGAGGTCAATTTGATGCAAATATTTGTATTATAAAAAAAGTTCTTTCCGAGGAATTAACACTAGGATAGATTTATGTACCTGAGTATTTATTCTTTTGTTCATTTTCGTATGTCTGAACTTGAATACTTAATTTTATTTTGTTTTAATGTTTGTTTATTTATTTATTTCAACCCTCGAACCCCGAGTGTGGCAAAATGTATAATAATAATGCGTTAGATAAAAGCATCCTAAAATTGTATTCCGATTCCAACATGACTTTCATTGTACTTGTTGTGCATTCATGGTACATTATTAAATTTTCGGTTCATTACATCACAGTAGATTAGTAAATTGTAGTATATTGTAATTTGTTTCAGTGGTATATAAGACTTTTTTGTATGTTAATAAAATATATTAAATATTTGCTATTGTATGTAGTTTTTTTTTTTAACATAGTGTGCAAATCCGTCAAAAAACTACCAGGGTCCAGAACTTTAACGTTAATATGTTAATGCAAAATTAAGTTTAATTACAACAACGATATTTTAGTTGAATAAGATATTTTTATTGAACATGTTTCTTCATATAAACACACTTACAAATAAATAAAGATGATATTTAGTAATAATTGGTTTCAATGATAATTATAAAAGATAGTCCAGACTTATTCGGCTTTGCAACAGGACCGGTTGAATTCTTAGCTGTTGTCCATATAGTAGGCGTCGATTCAATAAGTATTTAGGTAAATTGAATATACGGGGCCCGCCTTTCGCCTGTACCTCGTTACGGCCGCGTGAATATTGAACAGCTTTTGTGTCGGCCCGCCGGCTGCGGGCCGACGCTGTCAGTGCGCTGCAGTGGGATGCACCGACTTTCAAAGTTTGGCTTACGATAACTCTGAATTGGGGATACAATTTAAAAAAAATGTTTGAAAACACCTGACTGGAAAGAAGGAAACTAAAACTTTAGAATACTTTAAAATATTATTTTTTAAATTCCTACTCAGTAACAGTAATTGTACACAATCGGAAGTTACCACTTAAATCGATATTGTTGATATACGACTGCTTGTAAAAACTACTGGTTAATAAGTTTATAGAATTAATAGTTTTTCTACCATTAGAATTTTTCTTATTAGTAGTTTCCGTTTTTAGGGCTCCGTACTACAAAAGAGGATCACTGGCCATCTGCGTATCTGTCATAATTCTTTTTCTCAGGAATTTGTCTAGAGATCACGTTGATGTTTATATCAAACATTAACGACTACGGTTCCTTGGAGCTGCAAAAAATCAAATGTCTAAGTTAACACGATAAAAATTAGGGCCATTTTTATCGCATATTTTGTTATTCACAAATAAAACCTATAGTGTACTTTCCGTTGAATTAGAGTCATAAAATTGGGCAAAAGACGAGAGCTCACAGCACAAATAAATAAAAAAGTCTAAAGATAGTTATTACGTAGCTATATCACATTATAAAAAAAACTAATTGATTGCCTTTATAAACTGACACTTGCAATTGGACTATGGATCGTGATGTAGACCGATGTATGGGAGAATATTTATGAAGTTCTCGCTATGAAAATTTAAGATTGCCAATAATTTGAATGTTCAAAAAAGGGAAAATATTATATGATTTCAGTGATTTCAATGACTTTTATATTTTTATTAGTGCTAATGTGACATGAAATGGCTGGCATATTATTTGTAATATAGATACAACAATCATCAAAATCAGATAATGTGTTTGAATATTATAGTCAATTTTAAAGATCACTCTATATAACAACAATAGGACTTTCATACTTCATTACAAACATAGCTTAATAAAATCGTTAACACATTTTTGTTTCGCGCAGTCGGGAAAAATATTGGTCAGACTGTTGCATAAACAGTTTCATGTTTTATTTTTCATGTTCTGTGTAAGTATATACTAACTGGTATGTAACTTATCACAAACTACAAATAGTAGTAATTAAATTTGTACAAGGGTCAGGGTACACGGTTTTGATGAGGGACACATGTGCGAAGTTTTTATACTTCTTACAATGTAACAAAAAGTTGAAAACTAATCTAATATCTATTTATATAAAAAAAAAATTACTATTGAAACAAACTTAAAGTTCAAAATATTTGTATTTTAAATGTCATTGTGTATGCCACTTGAAATACGTCATTACATAATGAATTTATTACTCTTTTGGAAGGCAGTTTTCTTTCAATAAGAATTAGCAAGAATTTGATTACCTACTTTATATACGATTATGAAAAGCTTGTTTTATTGCTGTAGTTTTATGTTAGAAATTACATTATGGTGCCAAAAACTACTAATTCCTAAATTTATAAAAAGTTAATTCAATTTGTCAGTCGATATTTATTAAGAAAACATAAATTTATTGTTTTCTTTTTAGCGATCAATCATTAAGGTATCAGTGAATAAAAGTCGTCCAATGTCAAAGTGACATTTTGTAACGCAAGCCGCTACCGGTAACCACATTCCGGTGTCACCGAACGCCTCACAAACAAATTGCCCCTTAATGGGTGGTGAGATAACGAGAGATTTACGCTAATGTACTAGATTATACTTGTCATAGATAATCTACCTTTACTGTTTATTATTTTTTTTTTCAGAGCACAATACTATTTTATGGATGAACATAAAAAATCAATACTAACTATTACATATTATTATTTTTGTTTTCTTTTGAAATATTTATTAACATATAACTGCAGATATGGCTATACGTTCAGCTAAATTCACTGAGGCATGGGTAAGACACTTGCCACAATTTTTTTTGTTTTTCAATTCCAATTACCATGACGCGATTAATTGAATATGTCACTAATGTTGTAACACTAAGCGGTAACAGTTACGACACGACCTTAAGAATTGTTTTACAGTAAAAGTCCTTTCTATTTTTCCCGAATACCTACAAGCTAACATATGTAAGTGGCCGTGGTTATTCATAGCCTTCGAAAAATCAACATTCATTCGTAAACTAATTGTGAAATACACATTATATTGGAGATAAAAGCAGCGCGTGTGTCGGCGCATCTCAATTAGATGAAACGATCCTCGATGGGCAGTTGATTGTAATTCAGTGCGCAGAGTTGAAATTCGATTCGAAAGATACGGCTCGGCAGCTTTAATATGTCCGAAAGTAAACCGATGTAGCCTACAGCAAGCAATATTATTTCATGAGCGTATGTACATACATACGTTCACATTTTAATCTTAAATGTTCGCTATCAGCCGAGTGGGCACCACTAAACATCGATAATTATTATTTATTTCATAAGCATATGTCCAATGGCATATCTTATTGTACTGGTTCTACATCATTACAAAATAGCATTCTGAAGTGTATTTTACCTGCAACTCTTAATTATAGCAGCACGAAGACTCAGTGTACAATCTTTGATGGGCTTGCGTAATGTCTGTGAGACTGTGATAAGGCAGATAGGGCGACATCCGGTGTTTTGTCACTCGCCGACAACGCTAATCTCCCTTTCAAGTGAGCCGTCACTCGGCTGAGCGGCCCGGCCGCCGGAGCGCGTCGGGAAAAGCATGGGAACCCATCATCTTGACGAGGTGCCGATGAAGTCGATTGAGAATCTTCCGATTTTAGCAACTACTTTGACATTGATTTTATGTTTAATGTGAAAGTAGCAAAATATACATTAATGCGAAGTGACCCTACCGGAGGTTCGCAGATTGAGATAAGATGAAAGGAACCACGTAGAACAGTAGAAGGCGCATATTCAGAAATATAAAAAGGGAATAGATAGCTACAGAACCGGTTGGTTTCACACTTGACTTGTTGTCGCTTGGATCACTTAACTAAAACTTATTCTCTAGGGCGCCGAATTTCTCTTTTTATACTTGCCGACTGGCCACTAGAAAGTCTTCGAATTAAGAAAAATAAGACGTAAATAGTCACATCTGACACAAGCAAACAAGATTTATTGTCTTTTGAAAATTCCAATCCACAAAATAAATACTTTTAAAAATAAAATTTAAATAATCATCAAAGCGTAAGTATATATATATAGGTAGGTAGGGGAAAGTCTTTTTCATATTCCATATGTAAATTCAACATAATTTTTTATCACATTTTATTAATATATATGTCATTTTTTTGGTGGTGACACAATCCCGTCGCTGTAGAAATTTTGGAACTTCTGATCAAAAAACTGAAACAAGTAGTTTTGACAATTCCTTTTGGATGTTAATCTATTACTGTCTAAAGAATTCTGAAGAGACATAAACAGATTAAAATCTGTGGATGTAAGGTCAGGACTATATAGTGGATGCGTTAACACTTTCCAACCAAACTCTTTCAATATTTACAAAGAGTGTGATCTGGTGTTATCATGGTGAAAAACCACACTCTATCTGTTGATCAATGCCCGTCGTTTTTTCTTTACTTCTTGCTTGAGTCTCATCACCTGTTGGCAGTAGAGATTCGAATTGATACTTTTGCTCGGCGGTAGAAGTTCATAACGAATAATGTCCTTCCAATCCCATCATATACATAGAATCAACTTATTTCGAGTTAATCCAGGTTTCGCTACAGTCTGTGGAGCTTGCTTGCCTTTTAAAAATGATCTTTTTTGAATGTTCTTGTCGTATGTAATACATTTTTATCACCAGTGATCGATATTTCCAAAAACGGTCTGGTTTCATTACGTTTCAATAGAGAATCGCAAATGAGTACACTATTCACTAGATTTCATTCAGTGAGTTTGTGTGGGACTCAAGTATCGAGTCTTTTTTTTATTTCCCGCTTTTTTCGAATTAATCAAAACCCTTTTATGGTTCATTCCCAGTTCTTCAACTATGTCGTAAGAGCTTATACGCTCTACTTTTTCCAAAATGGCATCGACTTTATCCGTAACAGTTCGACCAGAGCGAAGTTCATGTTTGTCATCAAAATTACCGTATTAACAACGCTTTAACCAATTTTGTTCTACTCTTACCGACACTGAATTAGGTCTATAAATGTTAAAAACATTTTTTGCATTTTATGTCGCAATTTTCGACATAAAACGCAAATTTTCGCGACATTTTCGCGAAATCGTTTTTAATTTTCATTATTCTTTTTTTTTAAATGTTATGTATTTAATGGTATCAAAACTAGTCAGATACATATTTTTATCTGGCTAGTTTTGATAGCATTAAATAGTTTTGATACCAGCTGCGCTATTTCACAACCAAAGATTTAATTGCAACTTCTACTTATAAAATATAAAAATAATTTTTCCCTGATCTAATACGTTTTGTTTCTTTCAAATACTGTTATCTTATGAATTTATAAAAAACTTACCAAATAATTAACGTTACTGCCGATCCACCGACAATCCAATCAAATCGTTTTTTCAATAAGTGCACTGGCTCACGCAGCGAAATACGTACGCATAATAATTAATAACGAGTCTACCGAACATTTATAACGGTTGTAAAATAAAACCCATAATTGCTTATAAACTACCGGGCGATTGTGTAAAAAAGAAACGCGCTTATAAGGCACTGACATAACTAATAGAGTAGCAATAAAAAAGCTATACGGGGTCCCGTTAGAGCGGCGCGTGGACCGGTCCGGTAGCCGCGCGCGTGATCCCGCGATCAATCATGGCATTGACGTATCAATAGCGCGGCGCGTCCAAACAGTCTCGGATACAGCCTAAACGATATTGCTCAATTTTTTTTTGAAGGAAACAACAGAACGTGGGCAAACGGTAACCGCCTTGTGTTGCATCTGCTCGTAAAAAATATATCAAATTTTTACCGCGCCGCTGTCTACCGAAACAAGAAACATAATTTAACGGCCGTTTGAAATATTACGTACGGTAGTCGAATTTTATTAACACATTTTAATTTTCGACAAAATCAAAATGCACTCTTTTGCTTTAGTTACTTGTTTTAAATAAAAAAAAAACCTGACAAACAAATTTGAGAATGGAATTACATAATTATTATTTTACTGAAATCCGAGTCAACTTTTTTATAATATGCGGTTTTTAGTTAAAACATCTAAAAATAAATGAAGACAGCGAGAAGACACACGAATCAGTAAAGTGGAATAAATACGGAGAGGGAATATTGGAAGACAGTTTAACTACCGAAAGTAGAGTAACTGACAGTAAGCCAAAAGCTTAAAGTTAGATGAACTTAGTTATAAATAAGTACGTTACTTATTTCTTTATGAACGTGAAGACAATTATGTATTATTATTATATAACTGTTTCAACACGTTTCCATAAGTGTCTAGATAGTTTTTTTTATAAAAATGCTTAGACAAAACTTATTAGTTGAACCATGTCAATAGTCTGTTAAAAATATTTCCGTTTTCAAGACACCATTCATCCTTGAAAAAGTGTGAAAACCCACCGATAAAAGATATTTCACTATCTTGCCATCTTTGGAAATCTTAGATGGAGTGTGTTGATCATGATTTTTAGTCTTTGAATGTAATATTTATTTAAAGGTTCGTGACGCATGTATAATTTATGGTTTCCTAATATACTCTTAGAAAAAATAGATTCTCAAAGAAGTCGGTTGTTTTGACATTCAATAATAATGCTAATTTCATCCTAATTTTGTACAAAATTTTATACAAGAATCCATCTAAATAATTATGATATTTTTATCTACATGTAGGTTTATAAATTAGATATAAAGCAAATTGTTATCGCCTTTTGAAATTAAAATCGGCGGTCTCCTATCGAGTTAATCTTGTGAGATGTAGGCATCATCACGAAAATTTGTGTCCACTGATAAGGAGCATATATGTATAATACACACGCACACCAACTTCACAAATCGGCAACAGATCTACAAACAACAAATCTTTGCAGCGTAATGGGTGATACTATTCACGCTTTGATGCTAAACAAAGCTAAGTATACTTAATCAGCGTGACCCAGCGTAATGTGCTGCGCGATCCGCTAAGTTTGATACATACAAAGGAAAGGTGTGTGCATACAGGTAGTGTACGCGCGGTATATACCGGCTGATACTTTTTGATGCTAAGTAAAGTACAAGTAAATAATGTTTCGGTCCCACTAACAAATGGATTATAAGCAGCGTGTCCGTCACGATATTAAATGCTACTAATTAAGCTTTAGTATAAAGTATAATTTACTAAAGTAACATGTCGGTGTAGCATAATTTTACTTAGAGTATAATAGTAAATACAGCTGTGTACAGTGGGCAAGGGCAGCATTTGATATTCAAGTAATACAATCGAGGTTTATTGCAGTGGGCTTGATAGTCTTAAATGTACGATAAAAAATATAAAGTGCTTTGGAGTAAAGGTAGAGATACGTTTCTGCCATTGAATGTATTTTTATTATCTATTTTTTTAACATTGTATTATTTTCATTCACAATATTTTGTCAATAATTTAAAATCCGTATAGTTGATGATACAATTAAATCAACAATTTTTTTACCCTATATTTTATAGTTTTTTTTTTTTAATATTGCATATACCTCAATTATATTTAGAATATCTTAAATAAAGTATAAATAGCATATTTTGTGAAATACTAATAGCAATGTATTAAACAATAGGTACACGTACAATGTTCTAAGAGTAATTTTGGTCAACTTTGTACTTATAATTTGAAAAAACCAGAGCGCTCAGGGGACGTTCGTATCATGAATGAATACCAATCCTCTGATAATAAAAAAGTCACATTTGAGATGCAAAGTTTTATGCGGTCGTGGCATTTGTCAACGAGTATTGATAACGTGATATCAAGATATAAAATTAATTATTAATTTCTATCATCAGACAAACTCAAAGTTTGAAACAAAAAAATATTTATTTTAATTACATTTATAATGAATGACGATGCAATTTTAAAAACTGATCTACCGTAAGTACCTACCTTTTGGGTTCAATGGGATATGAATCAATGTAGAGAAGCAAAGATTATTTTGTTGAGAGTGGATAACACAGCGATATAATTTTACATTAAGGTGACGAATTGGAAATTTTGGTGGTGGGAATCTCGATTTCTCGATTTCTTAGGAAATACAAAACATGTAAAAGTGATCTTTGGTGACACAATTTGTCATGTTCTTGACACTAATTTTTCAGTTGGAGTTATACGTTTTACTAACTTTTGTAATACAGAGAAAAATATCAAAGATAGACTTTTAAAACAGAGATGAATATTTTGCGTGCTAACGTGACCGTTTTAAGCCACCGAACTTTCAAAGTCGATTAATCTATAGAAACATTTTAAAATGCAAGTTGAATCTTTTTCAATTAATCGTAATTTTTAATCTATCATTTAGGGTGTTATTTCGCGGTCAATTAATAGTTATAGCTTTCATTTTAAACGAAAAAAAAGAGACTGTTTTGTCACATACTACCTTTAGAAAAACAACGCGTGTCATAGTATGCAGTACAGTACAACGCATGAAACTCTGCCGCTGTGAATTTAGCCATGAAAGCGTCGCCAAGGCGTAAAACAGGAAAGCGAGGTAAAAGAGAAGGGACGGGGAGCGCTGTAGCTGCGCATTGTATCATTCGCAGGCAATTCAGAGCGGCAGAGTTTCGTGCGTTGTATTTTCTCGCGGTGTGCGCGGGCACTACACCACGTCATATTGATAGCTTATCACTACGCCACCTTAATAAAAAGTAAGAGTGGGTGGATAGAATCGGGTTCGATTTTAAAAATGTATGTAAACCAAACTGAAACCGGGTCACGGTGATTTTATGTAAATCAAGTTTTATTTTATTCTATTGTCTAAAACTGTATTTTGATTTATGTAATTGTTTAGTATTTTTTGAATAACATATTAACATACAATAGTTAGATCCTTTTTTTAATAAAAATGCACAGATATATGTATTATTTATTAAAATCTATCAAAATGTGGTAATTAACACGGTTTAAAAGTGATTTCGAATATCATTAAATATTTGCACAATATAGTCCTCGATCGGATTATAGTGATATAAATTTGAATTTCTAATTGGTGGTAGTTTAAAATAAGTAATCGCTTTTTTATGTGTGACATACATAAAGTAAGTATTTCGTGCAACACACCTTCTAACAAACAATTGTTTTAATGTACCGACAACCAGATCGTACAGTTTCCATACATTAGATAGATAACAAATTTATATGTATATATCTAAATACAACAAGGACTTTAAATAGGCACCATCTCAATATATTGTAAAACATAAAGCTTCGGCCGGGGCGTGCGACCGTCGGTGCGGCGCGGGCGCAGTTAAGCGCGCCCACGGCCCGTGTTTGGAGGCACTTTACGCGAAATGTCTTATTTAACATCGAGACGTTTTGGTCTCGTTTTATTGAGAACCGACCGCCCGATGAAATCGTTAGTTTTATTGGTCTGTTTGCCTTTGCTCGGTTGAGGTGAAGTCATTCGGTTGAATTAAATAATTGAACACTGTTTAAAATTATGAAGTAAATAAGCCCATAATTATTAAATAAGTGTAAAATAATCTAATAAACTAAAATATAATCCTTACTAACTAATTATGTAAACAATAAAATAATTAATCAACAATTAACCAATAGAACATGAGCCTTGGTGGTAGAGCTGTTAAGAGCGTTATCATTTAATAAGAAGCTAATGGATTTAAATGCGGCAAATCAACTAATAAGTTTGTAATGTAAGTCACATTAAATCGCACGCACGATGCCTTCGAAAACACTTGGTCCAGGATGTTGTGGTCGTATCGGTGGCAACGATCCTTTAGAACCTTCGAACGAGAGGACCAGCATGGAAAGTTGAAAGTCCAATATCCTCAATTCGGAATAAAAGGTTTATGGAAAGGTAAGCCTTCGTAGTTGGGTGGATGAAAAACAACAATAAAAAACAACATAGATAGCATTAATTTCGGATAATTTGTTATGTTTGCAAACGTGTACATGTAAACTGAACTGGGAACGATCAATTTTTAACGTGTAAGTGTGCTAGAAACTTTTTAAATATAATAGGTCGAGGAAAAGGTTTTTGCGTAAGCAATAATAACTAAATGTTATTATTGCTTACAAAATATAAGTAAAGTAAAAATATAAATAAAAGTTACAGTAAAATGTCTCTGGTTGTTCTGTTCGTATCTGACTAGTTTCGGTACACCATTAAATAGAAGACATTTTGAAAAACTAAAAAAAAAAAGTTAAAACGGTATCCCACCATTTTTCTATTGTTTTTTTGTCCACCAAAATGAATGAAAATAACGTAGAAAATTCAATAGATTTTGAATTTTTATTACAAAAATTAAAAATTTTAACAAAAAAAAAACTGACAAAAACAAAAACTATTCCAAAATAAATTAATATGCACTAAAAAGTAAATAATGATTGCGTATTCTTCTACAACTGTATAATCAACTTACTTTTTCTACTCATCGATATGTAAGTACGATCTATATCCACTATATACTACCACGCAGTATACTATGTACACTACCACGCAAGAAGGTAGATAATAACTCAATGATAGATACCTACCCACTTCTTTATCTCAACATATACTAATGGATAACAAACAATGATCAAAATATTTTTGAAGTTCTCCTAAGTAAAATGGAATGAAAAATATTATTCTACTTAAAAGTCAATCAAATTATTACGATAATATAATGTAATTGTTATTCTGAATTTCGTGTATTTTTTTTATTTTAAACTCGCAATAATTATTGATTATTGATTAATCATCTTTCTCATCTCTCCAATTTTAATAATCGATGGTCATTGATTAGTGATTATTGAGAGTTTAAAATAAAATATTTTACACGAAATTCATATTTAGAATTAATTAGTAAATAGATTAAGCAAGATTACCAGAAAAACCAATAAAAAATGAATTTTAACCTTTTCAAAACTTATGAATTAAATTTTTTGCGCAAATATGAAAATTTCTCCATCTAAAAGGATCATAAAAGAAGCAGAATCAAGCATTGTTGGTAAGTCGAAGAGTATAATAAACGAAATAAAAATTATTTGATAAAAGTGCAAAACCCCATGACAGTATCGTTATTTAGGCAGGGTTAAACTGCATCGTAAATTTTTTTCTTTTTTATAGAATTGTTTTTATGTTAAAAAGAAACAATTTTGACGATACCCAAGTGAAAATAGCCAACGCGGTAAAAAACGGACACCTTAATGTAGATATATAGATATCTACTTAGAATAGACATATAGACAATGTTATTTATTATTTATATATTATATGAATACATAAATAATAAATAACAGACAACTCGTTCTACGTATAGAACGAATGCCTTTTCTTTTATATAAACCGATGACGTCGTCAACATGATTATTATCTCTGTCCCACTCTCACAACCTCCTTCTATTTGACTGTTGGTCATTCCTTCATTTTTGCGCCAATAGGCAGTTCGAGAATTACTTTGCCGAATCACATGATACTTTTTTTGAGCATGGAAGTATGTTATCTGGACAGGTTTCGGTTTAAACTATATGTTTAGCATGTCTTCGCTTGCGTGAATGTAGGTTATCCTGATGTGTTATTAGTAACATCAATTTCTACCGGTCCGGGATAAGAATCGCAAGTGGGGCCGAGATCGGGATTAAGAGCGGGACCGAGATCTGAAACATGGCGGACAGCGTCATTGGTCTATAATAAATTATGAAGTATTCAGTCTGTGTTCACACGGGCTGAGTTGCAGGTGAATGTTTGTTATATTATAATATCGCATTATACTACATCTGTGTATTGTAATATCTGATGCTTTCTCCTCTTAGAAAAGCTCAACTTTACCGGAAAACTTATTGTTCTCCTGTGCAAAATGATTGTTAATTTTGACTATTGCTAACCGAATACATTCAAATAATGCTTTTTATACTCATGGTGTAATTGTAAATCAGTAATACAGTTGTGTTGTCAAAAAGTTAATCAAAATCCTATCTGGAATATGAAGGCTTTTTAATGTAAGCTTCGCGTAGGTGGAGCTTTGGTGATATTTCGTCTTTCGTAGCAAGTCATGCAACATTTCATAAGAAATGATAATTATCATATTCTAAATTTATCATAAGACACATGTTTTCATTTATTTATTTATAAGACAGGTCATTTCCCAGAAGAGAAGAAGAGATTACATAACGCACATGTTTATCTCGAATCGAAATATACAAATTAAACCGCGAAACACAAACATTTTGCTACTACACTTGAAAAAATCATTGAATATCGTTAAATATCAAGAAAGGGCTGCCAATTTTGTATTGTAAAATTTGAAATTTTAAGATATATGTATTTAAAACATTATATCATTAGTTATTATTTTGGATGAATTCGTGTCGAAATATAATACAATAAAAGTCAAGACCTCGCTGAGATGTTACCACGCTGACCGCTCACGTCGCTGTGGAGCCAGCTAACGTGACAGCGGGTACATCACGTTGCATTTTTATAAATTTAGTTGTATGGAAACAGGAAAAAGCTTTTTTGTGCAGTAAAGTAGCGTACGTGTAAGAGAGTTATCACAACAATAAAACAAAATAAATTAAATTTAACACGAGAATGTTTCCTTCCAACCTTATTGAGTATTATTACGTATGCGACTGGTATGTACGTACTTCAGACATCTCGTTTATTTGAACTAGTTGATACCGAAAAGACTGTCCCTTACATGTCTCCTCTATTTTACTTCGCCAGAACATAGAAAAATTGAGAATCCACAACAGATTTCTTAATAAAGAGAGTAAAATTTTAAAAATGTCTAGCAATTACGTTCTTTTATTACGTATAATTTCGTTACAATATTTTAGTGAATTAAATTAGTCTGAAGTCTCTTAAATATTGAAAGAATGTGCGGTTATTGCTTGAGATTAAAATTATTTTTAAAACAAACGAACCAGTAACATTCCGATGATCTTTTTGCGCGCACGTATTGATAGAAAGTTTAATACGTACGTTATATAGAAAAAATTAAGCAGAACTATAGAAATTTGTAGATTCTAGAGAAAATATGTGGCTTTCCTACCCCTTTCCTTATTTCTTGATTCTTAAAGTATTTTGAATTAAAAAAAGATTTTATCCTGTATCAGAAATAAGAACAAAAGTCTCAGTTTATACAAAAGCATCTAGACGTTGAGGACATAATTTATCTGCATGCGTTAAACCGTTTATTTAGGGATATTAATATAGTCCCTATAATAAAATACAGCTACTACAAATATAAGCACGACAACGTTTTAAATGGCTTTTAAAAACGGTCTGATTCTAGAGAATAAGTTGAAAATTTATCCTTTGAAAATAGAGAAAAGAGAGCTCAACTAAGCTGCAAATAACCGCACCGCTATTAAACATTGACCGGGCCAGTGGCGCCTACTAGCGGCACGGATACGAATGAACTGCTATTTTAAACTTATCCAGCAAAGCGTGGCAATGTGATATATGTGCTCCGTCGATTTGGACACACTTGGGTGGTAAGGTGCTGCCTTTTCGGTGATCATAACCGAAACAAATGTTAAACCAATTAAGTATATTTCCGAGTGGCCCTCACGTTAGTTCCTGGAATGATATGACTAAGTATCGTTCCGCATTAAACTCGGTATTACAAATGGAAATATTGTAAGGAGCGCGTTAAGGCCTCGACAGGACTATGCGCTAATGAGAGCCGGCGCGTGACGTACGGCGCCGGCGGCGGAATCGGAACGCGCCGTATCTGATGCGGCCCTCGGCGGTACTGCGCAAAGATTAATAAATATTGTAGCCTTTGTCAAAAACGACCGCTCGCTTCCTGTGATGCGTGAAGTCGAAGCGCCCTCTTCTATATTCAACGAAATATGAATAACAACTACGTAAACAAATAAAACCACATTATTAAATTATTACATGCGAATTTTTTTTAACGTCTGCGCGAGAAATGATTCAGGTAAAATCTTGAAGAAATCCTGTACTGAATACCCAGCTCCATTAAGATTGTACATGTTATTTAACCTAATAGGAAATAAAAATAATAACATCACTTAAGAATTTATTCGATTACTATTTTAGCAGTTTAGCAGATTAAACATTTAGCAGTGCCAAGCACGTTTAGTAATAGAGATGGTAAGTGAAAGTTTTAATGTAGATGGCACTAATATAGCTAGGTCTCTTGTCATTACGTATTGTAATCTAATTGTTCTTGGAAACACCAAACATTACAATCAGATTACCTTTTTTTTATTTTGCTTAATGATAATGATTTATGATTCGATTAAGAAAAAAGGAATCACACATTTATTTAATAGTTCCTGTTGATATTCTAACGCTGAAAAAAAATCCAAGTTGTAACTTGTCATCTAAAAAGATATGATCATTTTGTACTGTTTCAATAAAAACGCTATTTATGTGTTAATTTTTTAGCAAAATATTTACCGCATAACTTCGAATACGTTTGGAATGTATTCAGGATGGATTATATCATACGTCTTTTCACAAATATTTATATTCTTCTTCTTTTTTAGAGCAACTTTGTCAAAGAAACTATAACAAAAATTTGGCATTGGAAATACATCTATAAATAATATAGATATAACCCTTATAAATGCTCGGCCAGACTGCAAGCACGGGCGTGATCGGGTGGCCAGACGCGTGGCACGCTGCAGCGCAGTACCTACGCGTTTGCTGTTCTAAGGTTGTCAGTACGACATTTTTTCGTAGATGTTTTAAGCTATTTTTCTCAGAAACAGCTACCTACTTCAATGATTATGATTCATTTGACAAAATTACAAAGAAATTAAGAGTATTTGCGACAAGACGTTTCATGAAATTCATTCTGTATAGCATTCAATTAAAAGTTTCTAATTTTACAGTTTTTAGGAAAGTGGTGATTATCTATTTCAGTCCATCTGGGAACATAACAACGTGTCATTTGTTCATGATAGTGTTAACTTTCACATCTATAGGAAAATATATTTGTTTTGGTAACGGCTTACGATAACTCAAATTAAATCTGATGATGGTCAATTTATTCAGAGGTTCAATGTTTTCCGATACAGAAAATGATGATAATATCGGATTCTAAAAGATACAACCTTGCTATTGCAAAATGAACTAAATTTAAATATTTCTAAATACCCAATCCCTCTGTAATCTCATTATAACAGTTTATTTAAATTTCATATTTAAATTTTTTGTGTTACGAAAATAATAAAGAAAGGGCTTTCGACTGGAAAGAGAACAATTTATACGTGATGGTGGTGTCAAGCTATATTTAGAAGCGAAACGTGTTTATGAATTAAACTAAATTATTTAAATAATCATATTTTAATTTATTTCTCTTTCCTTTAGGTGCATTACACTTAAATTGCTGAAACAAAGTGACGTCGTCGCGAGTGGAGCGTCACACGCCCCTCATAAGGAACGATTTGCCGCTTTAACGCAAGTTTAATTAAATATCCCACAGGCGGCTGAGCGCTGACAAATGTCTCTTAGATTTTATCTGGAGGCGCGCATCCCTGGTGTCGGCGGAGATTTGTGCGCTCGGGACACGCGGCGACACCTGATGTACGCCGCCCGCCCGACTCTCGGTCTTGAATTATGATGAAGGTTTCGTGCCAAAATATTATTCACACATTTCCTAAATTACGATTCTTATATAGTTTTATCACCTCACTGTAAACCTTTCCTTGACCTTTTGAACTAGTTCGATGGGCCACTTGGGACTTAAACCGTCCGTGCTGTGTGGCTGCTAGCGGCCGTTCTCGTCGGTGTGGAGAGAGGAGCCGCGACTCAGGGCTTAACCTACTAGCGTGGTCAACGAGGAAGTGGTCCAGTTCGAATTAAAAGCTCATCAGCTAATTCGCGCGTGGTCTGAGTTCGTGCCCGGTACTTCTAATACGAAGGCAATGCGTGAACCACACGGTCATATGCACTCACTCGACCACAATCACTTTCATTATCACTATCTCAAATTATTATTAATAAATAGATAGACATAATTTGCAATTTTACATTGAACTTGGGTTTCCCTCTTTACCCAATTTTTGAATCTCAAGTTTCAGCTTTCTATGTTCTTCGATTTCGATCTTCTGTTAACCGTGAGAGGGAGAAATCGAGAAACGCCAAAATATTCTATCGAACTGCTAAGTTCCTCAGTTAAAATATTCAAAATTCATATCGGCAACGATACGATTGGGCGGGAGACCGGCGGACCTATCACGTATAAATTAGCAGATAGCAATCCATCGCGCGACCGTTGCACAATAAGGACAGCAATACTTTTTGTATGACAAACGTATATTTCTGTCCTTTTTGCACCGATGTCTGACAACAATAATTGTACAATTTTCGTCTGTTGTTAATTGTTTGCTGTTAGGTGATCGACCAGTTAGGCCGGTCACGCTGTCGTGGCGCATGCTGACGAGCCTGCCCAGCGTGGCGTTTGAGTTACGCATTTTTTACCTATATCAAGTAGTAAATTACTACAGTAATGAAAAAATCATTGCTAGTTATCAGAAAATCCTTCCATATTGATTTTCTTTGTAAAACTTTACAATATTATCAGCGGTGTGCTTTAAACTTTCATTTCCAATAGTTAACTGTTAAAATTAAAAACTAAACATGTCAAAATGTCGGTAATGCTAGAGATACTGTCATTTAGGACATCAATTTAATGTCACATATGTCATTATCTTTAAAACCAATTTGAATTGTGAAGGTGAAACAACGCATCTTGATGTGTTTAGTTGTTAACTTTAGCAGTTAATTATTTCAAATAAGGGTTTGAAGCACACTACGTGAAAGTCTTTTTAACAAAGAAAAATTTTACTTTAATGGCCACATAATCAATCTGACTATGTAAGTAGATCGTTATTTATTGTCAGTATTATTGTTTAAATCCTAATCTTGTATAAAACACGGGCTATGGATTAATTTCCCAACGTAAATAGAAATAAACGTTTCTTACTAAAGGCTGAAACGGCTTAATGTCGTTATTTATATGTAAAAAAGATTGAGCTGCCAACTTATATTCAAATCCTGGCAAAGTCGCTGCGTGTGGCATCTGATTAAAATGTATGTGCGTTTCGGCGTGTGTTGAATATGGAGCGGCCGGCCTTGGACGCTTTTGGCTACGGACCTATGTCCCTTTACGAATTCTTAAAGCTTTTTAGGGTACCGTGTATACAATGAAAAATGAAACTATGAAAACTTTTGTATATGTGTATGCGTCTATCACAGGCTATATTGTCCTACGAGTATCTAAGGAACTAAAAAATTGAAAATTTGTAGTTGTAGAGATAATTGGGGTATAGTCTAAATAAAAGAATTTCTACTTTAAAAGTTGATTTTTGGGGAGAAAGGTACAACACTGAAAAATAAAAAAAAATATGTTAAGTGTCTTTTATGAGAATTGTTTGTTATAAGAAACATAAATACTTACATTTATTTTTAGCTTTAAAGCCAATAAATAAGAATATACAGTCTAAGAGATCTTAATGAAAATATACGAAAATTAACTATTTTCTTTTTTCCAAAATTATTTGACCTACAAAAAAATCTAGACAGTAATTTTAAATCCTTAAATTCCTCTAGGAAATAGAACATTCGTTACAATAAAACTTGTTGCTTAATTTGACCAACTATTTTATCGAGGGCTAGTAAGTTTAATTGCTGTTGTGATTAATATTGTAGTTCACTAATACAAAGGAATTGGCCAAACTTTTTTCCTATGATAAATCTTTTGTACAATCTTTTTATTTTAAAGTTTTTTTTAAGTTTCTTTTGTGTTTTAGTTACCTTATGCAAATTTGCGTTAGATTTCAATAAATTATAATAAACGACATAGATAATACAATCATAGTAGGTAAATGATTGATTTGTATTTGTATTTGTAGTGATTTTGAATTGATCACGAGAAACCTACTCGCACTTGTCCGGTTTTTTACGGTCGTGTTGAGGAATATATGACCCGAATATTTACGCTATCAGGTTAACAAGCAATGCACTTAAAAAGTTGCGTAAATCGTATTCTTATTGCAATGACTCCGTTGTGGCCAAATGCAAAAAAGTGATTTAATATATTACTAACTACTTTAATAAAAGGTAAGCGTTTCAACTGGTAACAACTACAATAAACACAACGCCTGAGCACTCGTACATAAATATGTAACGCAAACTCACGGGCGTACGACTACAAAGAGCACTCTTTTGAATTTACACAGTACTAATTTAAAGAGAATATGTCAATAATTTTAAAAAGCGATTTTACTACTTTTGTAGTAACAATCTCATTTAAAACTTATTTTGTTACCACTATTGTACCATAAATTAAAGAAAACATGTAAAGCTAATTATAAAAAAATTTGAACAAAGAAAAAATTGGCTTAAACCATATTATATCGGACCATGCGCAGTGTAAAGTTCCGTAGTTTTAAGTTACAATATACAGACTTAGAAAGGGACTATTCTTTGGTACTATGAACCTATTAATTGAGTTCACAACTTAATGGCCAATAACATCTAAAAAGTGGCTCACATAGGACGGGTGCTAAGGACGTTATAATTTTTTATTTCCATGATTTTGCATATTTCCCAAACGTATATTTTCTATTTTTTAAGTAATTTACACGTTTCCTAAGTTCACTTTAGTCGTTAACTTGTAGAACCTTCTTAGCTGTGAGAGTTTTTTTAACTTCGTTGTATATACTACTGCTGTGATTTTTTTCAGATATCCAAGAATAACTATTTGGCTGACAGGGGGGACACTTGACTAACAAAATCAGCTGTTTAACGCTTAATATTTTGTAAATGGACTTTTAAATTTTAAAATAAATTTAATAGACCTGCAATGTTTTGGAATAAGCTATTCAACGATGTCTTACATCGTGGAATAGAGGAGGGAAAAATTCATCTCCATATTATGTGTAGGGTGGCACCTTAAAAAAAATATATCACGGTTTTATTCTACCATTTTCACGACGTGATCAATATGTATACCCGAACTAAATTACAGATTTCTAGTATTAAGAGTCGCCGCGCTAAACCGCGAACAGACAGACAGGCTGACGAACTATAAAGATTCTTTGTTAAATAGCGAACCCTAATCTTTATGGCCCACAATATGTCTTTACATATTGTGGGCCATATTACAGTGCAAATTGACGCATAAATTCTGTTTAGATAAAACAAAAAGTTACGTCTCTTATATGCAAATGCATTTTCACCTGCATAAAATTACACTCACTTAAAATTCATACTTGCATCTACACGACGTATCGATTGGCGAGCCGCGACACACCTTTGAATATTACATGGCGACGGCGCCGCCGCGCGGCCTTATTATAGAAGCGGTTGTTTCACTTTGAATATTAGATAAAATAATTAAAAGGGAAGCTATATACGTATTTAAAGTAGTTAGAAATTCAAAAAGTTTTCAAGGAAGTTGTAAATTGAACTGCTGTACTTTTGAAATAATATGGAATATAGGAAAATGATGGATTGCGCGTCCGGGCTTGTAATCGCCTCATTGCTGAGATATAACTCCCACAGTTGTCATTTTACATTGAGTATCTGTTGCTTTTGACGGTTGTTGGATTGTTTACCGTTTTCACTAAAGCGATCGAAGCCCTGGGGCTCGCGCCCGAAGCTCCCCACGTACGGAAGTCAAAACTCTTTGGTCAAGATCCACCCGATAACTTCTAGTTCCGAGGCGACACTGAGTCACTGAGCTACCGTCGCTCACTCAGCAGCCGAATCAGAATTAACTTTACAATTTTATCGTCCAATGTTCAATATCAATTTGAATACGCTATACGAATGCGTAGAAGACTAATAGGAGTCCCTGAATATTTGATATGGCGAATATAAATAACGACAAGAAAGCTCAGGGAGAGAAAGGCTTTCGAGGAGGATGCGAATCGGCAATGAAATGAAATTCACATGAAGGTGAAACTCGCGTATCGCGCGCGCCGCGTAGCTGTATTTACGTAGTTACCTCCCTCGACTGAACAAATGATGAGATTCTGCAAACGTTTGCGGCAATCGGATTGTTACAGATCTGCTGTAACGAGCGCCCGCGACGGCGCGCCCGGCGCCGAGTGCCCCGCGCTCGCGGCGCGTGCACACTCGCGCCTTTTGTACCAGCGAGCACTTCTTGTTATGTATACAAACGCGACAGAAACCGTTTGTGACAAGAGGCGCCTCGAGCGACGTACGGAATCTATGGGGGTGGACGATTACAGTGCAGTTTGTTTATTAAGAAACTAGTCCGTAGCTGTATTTGATGGAAATCTGTTCAGCCGCTTAAAATTTATAAAATCATGTAAATTTTATTCATATTTTTATATAGCTATGCCGTTTTTTAATTAATCATAAGATTCGTTTAGATTTATTTCCCCTATATTTATTTCCAATTGACCCTCCAAAGTTAACCATCTCAAGTCGATGTGCGTGTTCGTATTTAGATCAAACCACATCTCTGTGCCAAATTTTAAGTCTGTCTGTATGCCCCATGTTTATATAACAAAAATTACAAAAGATATTGATTTCACTCAAAACCGTTTTGTTTTCACCGTTTATATAAAAGTAGTATGCTTTAAAATGTTGCAAAAAACATTGATTAAAAATAAAATAAAAAAAACCTTTGAGATATTCTATATGCATACAAAACTCTACTGTAGCGCATTTGGCTACAGCATAAACATCGTGGGTCGGCTCGACCCGTGAAGTACCACACTCTCACAGAGTACGAACATGAAGTAACATCTTCCGCTGTAGCATTTCATTCCATCCATCTTATATCAGCACGATCCCCTTTCGATTAGATATACTATTCCCTCCGAAGAGACCGATAATGCAATGGTAATTCCTCTGGAGTTGCAAGTGTACATGGGCAGCGATGGCCCAGACATATTTTTATTGCATATTGGAATATGCAAGAAAAATATGTGTAAAATGTCCATTAAAACATTAAATACAGTAACTGCAAATAATTGTTCTCCGCATAAATAGGTTCATAGAGAGAATAATTAATTAAATTTAACAGATAGCTTAAATTGAAGGACAGATAAAATTGCTGCCGATCTTACTTATTTTGTATAGCCATAACTTGGGGCAATCCCCTAAAATAATTCCAAGTCTTAAAACAATCTTCAAAAAAAAAAGGTTTTGTTCATGTGTTGGTGGAGTTTAATTTACTAATGTAATTTTTTCAATTTTTACTAGTAAAAGGTTTTTTTTTTATATGACAAATTATAAAATAGTATATTCTTTATTTGTAGTCGACGTTGGAATACTACAGAAAAGTCTTAACAAGGTTTATGACGAGTTCTTTACGATTTTTCCCAAAATAAGATATAAATTTAGTGTAACACAAATAACAAGTAATTACAACACAGTTTAAGTTGTGATCTTTGTCAAAAAAAAAAAAATGAAAATGATTTAAATCAAATAAATAAAAATATATTTATTCAAAATTCAACAAGCGCGTTGAGGCCATCTTGTTTTGAAAGTTTTAAGCTCTAGCCAAAAATACCCAGGCTTTCGTTTGTCTTGAATAGTTCATTATAAAGACGGGGCACATTAAGGATAGAAAGGTGTTCCCGTGAACTGGTTCTAGACAAAGGGACCTGCTGCAGAGAACATTGCTTGTGCGGTATTCTATATTGCAAACCAACACTAAGGATGTCAGACTTTCTCAAAGAATAAGATGTCAATAATTCCGACGCCGTCTGGTTCAATGCGTGTCAAAAGGTTTACACGTTATTAGAGGTTTGATGTACCAGTGAACTTTTCTCCAGCATGATGTTTTCCTTCACCGTCGGCGTAAGTGATAACTGTTTGAGTTATTCGGATAAAGGAATAGTCTTATACTTTTAGCTTAAATTTATGAAAATGTTTTAACCTCTTAAAAGTGTTAGCGAAATTTTATAAGATATTTCTAAATAAATTTTAATTTTAAGTTGGTATAAATACATGATACTATTGATAAATACATGATGCATACAGACATATATACAAGTTAATGTTTTATAGTTATGATCTCAGAAATTGACTTGCAAAACGTAAAATTAGAATACAAATTCAACGACTTAAATAAAAATACAGCAACTATAATCCAATAATCGAACGGTCTGAGTCCAGATAACTTGGTGGTTCTAAGTTATCTGCATAATTCGGTGTCATTGGTCATAAAAGTACAAGAAATTTGGTTGTCGAGAAACGTTTAGTATAATTAGACATTGTTTCGCGCTTTACAAAGTTTTCATAAAAAGACGAAACGTAGTACCGTTCAACAATAATTTAAGTATTTTTCTGTCGTCCACATTTCCGTGGACCTATTATGAGTTTTGAAATATGTCATGTTTCGAACACGCCGATGCTAGTGCGTACTGCGGCCTGATAGCCCCTTCTTAGACTCCTCTAGGAAGGGGCCAGGTACGCTTTTTCAAGCGTATCTCGCGGTGGAGCTTGTATAAATTGCACAAGTCGAAATGCAAACGAAAAACAAGCAGTACAAGTAAAACCAGTAGGATATTAAATCGACTTGTTTATTGTAAGCTCTTTGATTATAACTAAATTCAACGTAAGTAGCCAAGACCGTCACGCTTCAAGTACAATACGACGCAATTAGTATGCTATGGGCGCGTCGAGGAATCGGCGCGGAGACCAGCTCGGCCGGCGCGTTTTGATATTTCCAAACATTTCCCGAACTCGAGATTAATTAGAATTGTAAATTATTCGGGCCGGTAAGACCGCCTGATCTTCGAGTTAAGTTCCAGTCACAATATTTACTGTAAACAATCCTTTCTGAGATTAATTCCAAATTGAAACGGACGACTCGTGAATTCAAAAGAGTGAGGCTGAGTTATTGTTTACTCCGGTCGGAGTTACACCTTCGAGGAAGAATTTTCCGGTATCAAAAGTCAGTTAATTATGAGCTTTGAGAAAAAAAATGAGATTGCTTACTTTGTTGTTTGTAATTGGTTTCCCCCCTTTATAATGTTTAGATTTCTTTTAAACAAATTGATTTCCAAAATCTGTTTGATCGTTTATTGCTTTCGTTACTAATCGTTTCTTTGCAATATCTAAGACTATTAGATTTTCGGTGTGGTTAATTGCACAATATTATTTAATAAGATATATTACTTCTTTAAATCTGTTTTTCTAGACATCAATCAGAAAACTTCCGCTTTTAATTAATTACATCTGTCAGGTTTCTGTCCACCTTTCCAAGCCAACAACATCCCAGATTTTTCTATTTCTTTTAAGGGGTTTGAAATTAATGCCCTCCATTCTATTCTACTCCAGCTGTTATAATTGACTATCTTAATGCAGTGGTCACGACCAAGTCTAAAGTTTGAATGTAATTTTGGAAAAGTATTGACGCAAAACATATTTTCATTTTATTACAGAACTTATTGGTGTGTTTGCTTCGGGTGAGGAAGAATACCATTTTATTCTGATCTTAAAGAAACTCGCTGGCCAATTCTTCGACACAGCACCGTAAATTTTGGGAATACAAATTCTTAAACTTCATTTGGATGTCACTTAGGTTTAGGGTTCAGCTCGCGCTCCCGGTCTGCCACTGTATGTCATTCTGTTTACCATTTATAAAAATATACAAACGTAGGTGATCTACTGAACATGGTAGTAAACTCAAAACACATATCTGGATATACCCATGTAATGTGATACTTGAACGGACGTTCGAAAGATTTTGAACGTGGTTCTGGTCATTTAAATGCATTTCATTGTCGGGCTGTTGTTGTTTGAGTTATTAATGAATTTTACACTAGTGAAAAAAATAATAAAAATGTTATAATATCGTCATATAAAAATTTATAAAAATGAAAATAAACTTAATTCACCACGATTACAATATTAATAAAAATAAGTGGTAACGTATAAATGCCAGAGAATTTTATAGTAAATAAATACATTTGCAATGAGTGCATCCAATTAGGACGTGTCACATCCCACACACCTCCCACACGAACCCGGCTTAGCTATTATGAAGTGTACGCTGTATTGTTTTAACTGATGCGTTTAAATAAATTATGACTAAAATAATATTGAGTGACTTAAGATATTTGCTAATTTGAATTCTACGGAAACATGAAACGATTAAATTATAAAAACTCGAAACCAAATTATTACTAATCGTTAAATTAATAAAATGAGTATACATGGTACTAATTAATTTCTATTGGAAGATAAGTCATATTATTAGTTTTCTAAAATTTTGTATGTCTAGAAATCGCTTACTCATTTAGAATATTATTTAAATACAAAAGAAAAATGTTTAAAATGTGACACAAAGTCCGCGGGGAGCGAGGGGGAAGGCGGTGAAGAAGTCGTACCTATCAATCTTCAATATTTTAGTAGGATCAGTAGGTTAAGTGTCAGCGTAAGCCATTATTGCGTAATAATTGTACATAAGTACGTCGAACTATGAATTCTGTATGCTCGCAGATTAATTAAGAATTTCATTTGGTTTAAAAAACTTAAACAAGTAGACTATACAAATATCAGTCTGTTAGGCTAATCTATGATAATAAAAGTGCGTAAACTGTTGCAAAAATATTGAGATTGACAAATATTCTTTAATGGAATATGATAATTTTCTATTATTCATAGGAAAAGAATGGTTACGATGGTATCACGCGAAATCAGAAATAAATTAATATTTTCGATATGAAGCATAATCCAAAGGCTATCTGGTCCAATCGAGTCAATAAAACTGTAAATTTCTTAAGAGTTTCAAATATTAGGGAATCTTTTGAAATCAATATCAGAATGCATTTATTTTTATTTAAAGAATGCCTTTTTCAATTCACGCCAAAGGTTTTCCGCATCCGGCACGCGGAGGAATGCATTAGAAAGATTGAACTTGTAAAATGGCAAAAAAAACGAGACACGGATAGTCAAGTGGCCGGCCGTTAGCGGCGAAAATGAAATACGGCCCTCGTTAGAAATTCAAAAACTCTCTCTCGAATTTCGCCGCGCCCTCTCGCGATATTTGTATAAGTCGATGGAAATTTCGTACGTCTGATACGTGTGAATTTTCCGTTGGCGTCGTATTTCTTCGTTATCCGCTTTGAGATTTATTGTCGAGATTGTCTTTGATATAGCAACAACTTACTTACTTAAGCCCTTAGTACGAAATTGCTGTTATAGGGAAAAAAGAAAATATTTTTGTAGGAATAACAGTAATCAAATACTGTCAATTAGTGTCTATCTTCTTGTATTGAGGTTATTCTGCTTTTTATGGTAGAGCTCTATACAACGCGATTAAACAAATACATGTATTCTGCGCCTTTCATGATCAATGTTTATTCTTCGTGAAATATTTTCCGTTCTTCTAACAGAACAGCGTTCCGTTGAAATTAGATTCAGTGATAACGGAGGAAGACAGATGGCGTCTGTGTTCAATTTTTAGAATAATCAGGCAGCACAGAAAATCAATTGACGAGCGGCGAATTATTTTTATAAATTTTTCCGTCGTAATGTATTGATTACCTATTTTTTTTTAATTATAACACCAGTCGTTATCGATAAACGAGTTTAGAATTACCATAAAGAACTATAAGTACTGTACTATCAAACAGTTATCAGTAGCTTCCTGTGGGTATGCTTCTTTTTATAGTAAATTCATATGCAAAAATATCCGTATTTCATAGGTTATAATATTGTAGGGCGTAGTCCAGGGCGGAGTACCTTTTGGACCTTTGATAAAGTCCAGGAATTCAAGTATTAAATAAAAGAGATTCAAGGCTCAGAACCGTTTATTGTTCGGTTCTTCAATATTCTCTCCTTACGAAGTTCGATACGACCTCTTATTAAATTAATTATAACAATCCACTTTTCTATCACTATCGAAGCTTATGCACTTGGGTATCAGCCCTCGTCTCCTTTCTGTATTTTTTATATCTAAAGCTTATGCATTTGTTCTTGGAGAGATCGGATATTCTATTCTAGTCTAATTTTAAATCGAACGCGAAGTACTAAGCACGAAGGCCGGACGCCTCTCATGCCGCCTATTCCCAGGTCCGCTACTACAATATGTAATACTTGAAATACGTCATTGTATTATAAATTTACTACTCACTAGGAAGAGAATTTTTTATCAAGAAGAATAAGCAAGAAACTTAAGGGAAATTCTTTTCAAAAATTACATGCAATTACAATAAAAAGTACATCTATCAAGAAAAGAAACAACGCAATTAAAAGTTGAGCAGGTTGTCTTCATGGATATCTGCCTTAAAATCATTTAAATTTTGTGCTAACTTCTTTTACCCAGTAACTGTTTCACAATAATGATAAATTTATTACAGGGTAAGTTTTAAACATTTGCGATGACCTTATTCCTCATGCGTACCTACACGGAGTCCCACAAATGACTTCGTCACTTTATGTAATCGATTGACATGTGAATACAGTTCATTTTTATGTATTTCCAGCGTCGAGTACATGTCGATCTCTATATAACAATCTCAAAAATTTTTATTCTGTCTAACATTTTTCTTTCTGCACGGTCAGCTAATTTTCGTAACGTAGATATTTTTAAACTTTAATTTTCCTGATTTCGCGTCTACGGATCAATATAATGGATCTCCGTTGTTCCTGTATCAGGTTTTTACCACTTCATTGAGAATTAATATTCTCCTATAATCTTTTATTGCATATTGGCTGGCTAGGAATTGTCGACTTTTTGGAAGCACTCACTCTGGCATTTGCAGGCTGAAGGTTGTCAAAAGCATATGTCACTAATACGGAAATAACTTTCAGATCCTATTGCTGGGCATACTGTACGAGGTACTAAATTTAAGCCAACTTGCTGGTAGTTACGATCAGAATCCGATGCATTTGGAGAGTTTACTTGAAATTACCTTCTGTTGCATCATAAATTAATTACAAATTTATTTTAAAGTTTTAAAGACTTAAGGATGTCAATTAGTTGAAGATGGAAGAAAGTGAATACAATGTTTGTTCAGCAGCACATAAATAATCTTTACTCAACCGGCAAATAATTATATAGTAAGTTTTAATTCTGCATGTTAATGTTTAGTTATTGTCACACTTGTCAAAATTTCCTTAATTTTTTAGTTAGTCGATTTCTTAACTACATCCCAATAGGAGTAATAATTTTATATCTTAAAACATCTCAGTTTTCTGAGCACCGGATTATGAATATCTCGTCGCACTCAATCTACGCCTGAACGACGAAATGACGTGGGCGCCCGAGATTACTGTAGAGCGATAACTTGTAGAACTCATAGAACTAGACTCTAATTTGCTCTAAGAACAGAGCATTAGGTCAGATTGTACTCGCTGGCTCAATGCCCAACGACCACTTTCGCTTCATAAAACTTGTTAATAAACGACACTTAACATGTTCCCAGTCGTTTTACCGGCCGTTTCCCAGAGCAAATAACGGCAAATAGCTAGGCATGTTCCAGATATTTTAGTGTGTTTTGGTCTATTTACTCCCATCCAATATTTACCGGCGTTACGGCTCCGGGCTCCGTTTCGCTCGTACCTCCCAGCCCGGCGAATACTCCCGAGGATTAACATTGCGTATTCATCATGGAATTGAATATTGCAGGCTGCTCTTTTACGAGTGTTTTCATGTTCGACGGTATCGGCCGGCAGTCGGGCTTATCCTCCGGGTTATGCTCTACGCCATCTCTGTACGTTGTAATAGTTATTTAAGTACAGTAAAACGTACACTTCAATCAGTTTTTAATGAAGCGAATGCATATTTGAATGGAGGAATTTCTTCATTTTCTTCGTACTTATTTGTCGCAATAAAGGTTTTATATTCCTGTTCTATTATTACTTTATTTTTTAGTATGCCTTAAATATTTTTTATTTAATTATATATCTCTTACGTATACGTAATTCTAAAAGCTGTTTAGAAATACATGTATTTGATTATAAACTATACGAGTTCAGCATCACATACATGTGATTATAAACTCATGTTGTAATAATCGTATGATATGAATTAATACACGATTTATTTACGATTGCAAAAAAATTTGTAAATGACTATAGTAGACTAAATACATTTTGACAATGTGGATATTACATCAAAAGTATATTGCAGTTGAAATTGAAAGGATTTGAAAATTCAGTTGAATATTTTAACAGATATATCTGTAATGTTTACTTTATTAAAACGTGTTATATAGTTTTATGGATCTTATTGAACATAAAGTCCTAAAGCTTTCATTCTTTAACACAATTCTCCTGTATTCGCATTCGATACAAAATTCGTGAGCGAAAAATGTAATAGTGATCGTGTTTTTATCGATCACCATTACATTATTTTTATTTTATGTCTATTAATGCAATTTAAGAATACTTTCTCGCTTCGACATTCAGCAATAGATTTATTTTATAGATAACATAAGCTTTTGTGGTCAAAGCCAAAGATTTTTATAATAATTTTAACACATTTATGTGTTCTAAAGTTAAACGAATGTTCTTATGCTCGCTGGCGCTAAAATACATGACAAGAAAACCTACTTAGAGTGTAGATGAAAAGTAGTTCTACCGCGTGTGAAAACTTTATAGAGCCGTGGGTACTCGCAACCTATCACGTCGGGTTCAACCGACTACGATACGCGTGGTAGTTCAGCGAGCACCCCTAGCTATTGTGCATATGCTATAACGGCAATAACGACGTAAGTGTTCAACAAAAGATTTGTATTCGTAGATTTCAGTGCACACCCTAATGTTTACGGTTGCAGCGAAACTAGTCGCTTCACAATAGCTGTAGAAGTGAATAACATGCAGCTTTCTCCTCTGACTGTACGGTCCCTCCTCGAGGCGTAACATCGACTATTAACGAAACACGACATGATTTATAAAGACCACCTTTTAAGAGGCAATTACGAATACACACGTTAATTATGACGGGAACTTTCTAATTCTGCCGTTGCTTCTGCGCATGATTTATCGTTAGTAGCTTTGGGAGCCTCGCCGGACGCTGTTGGATATCGAATAATAATAGGTACCTCCTTAACTGTGAACCGACTGAGGCTAGCCACTGATACTGTTTATGTTTGCGTTTCTGGTTGATTGTCTGTTTAAGCACTAATCTGACTCGATTTCCGCGCGCATAACAAGTTTTCCTGTTTTCAACACTTGTTTTTTTTTCACAATTATTGTCTGGTGGTACGGCCACGATAGCAAACGAAAATCTTTGTGAAAACGTCTCCCTACCAGCGGTTTGTATTTCAACACATTCATCTTCTTTGTAATAAAATTTCTCCAAGGGTCGCATATAGTCGGAAGTCCATTATATTTCTTTGTCTGTTTCCGAGTTCGTTAACCGCGCGTTCATGCCTTATAATTCTCTTACCATCTGTTCGAAGATATGGAAGGAAACCAAGAATTAAGAAGAAAATTATTATGAAAAATAAGCCTATCGCTCTCTATTTTTCTACATCTATCTTGTTGTTTTTCGTAGTTATTTTGCTGTCTCTCACGATAAAAGAATAATTAGTTCTCACAATCTTAAATTTAGAAATCTTAAGTCACCTTAAACGATAAAATAAAATTCTTGCGGATTACACAAATCGGTTTTTATAAATAATAATGCTGTATCGACTCGAAACTTTACCTATTATTTGCATGTGTCATGTGCGTTACATATTATATTAATGGTGGACGAATTTCTCATTATTTTATAAGCATTGTTTGAAGAGTGTTTTAAGAACTCGAACATGAATTTCCAGTGTTAACTGTAGAGTAAAACCATTGAAGGAATAAAATCTACCATCATCGCTTCATTTCCTACAACTGTCATAAGCGACGCCTTTCGTACTGCTTATAAGCGAATTTGTTATTTTTTTAATTATTTGCTCGGGATCAACAAACAGTGTACACACCGAAGACTTACAATTATGTATTTATAAATACCACTTTAATGTTTTACCAACAACGTTAACCACAGATAGGTTCATATGAACAAATCTTGATAAGTGACTGTATATAAATGAAAAAAAGAAAAAAATGACACTGAAGCAATACCCACAAAAAAAAAAAATGAAGAGACAACTAATACTAGATAATAATTACATCATTGAATTTTTTCTAAGGTCTCTAACTTACATTTTATAAGCCTGCCAATACGCACAGCCATTCGATAGAAGCAAAGTGATTTTTGTATGAATCGACCAGGCGATAGAGTGGTGAACGTTTACCGGCATTAGCACGACATGAAGTGGTTGCGAGTAGCCGGTGTCCTCTACGACAATGTGTTCGGTAAGGAACTTTGTAACACAGTTGCTTGTCAACTAAGATACAATCTTATTTATTATGGCACAAATCATCATTGCTTCAAGTTATAGACGCCTGTATTTTAGTTATAGTAGGTTATATTTAGCTAAAACACAGTTATATGGACGGCGATCACGAAAAAATTTAAATGCCTGTAAAATTAATAAATTTTTGTATAGTTTCAAGGGAGTCTATATATTTCTTATAAAAATGGTTCCATATGAACACTGCGTATTCCAATAGAGAGAAAATTAAGGATTTATAAATATGAAGAAATGTGAAAGATCGGGTGAAGTTAGCACGAGAACGAAATGTAAAACCATACATTCTATAAGCATTGTTGACTACATTTTCAATATGTATATCAAGGTGTAGTATTTACACGTCACTCCGAGATATCTAATGGATTCAACGACATCGAGATGAACGCCATTCAAATTATAAGGATAATGGGTTAAGGTTACGTATCTTACTTAAAGAAATACCAGCTCTATATTAATAGGAGTATAGGGCAATGTACTTTATTTATATTTTCGATATAAGAATACATCAACAAATGTAGAAACTTAGGTTCGAACGGTCTCAGATACTTCACGATCATAAAAGGTACATCATACTAAAATAGAAAGAAGTTATAAATATTTAGTTTCCGAATAATATACAAAACCCGTTAATTACGTGTCTCTCTAAAGTTTTTGTACTAGTATAAATACACTCCATATTACTTTTAAATATCATACTCTACAAAACTGTCGATACATAAATCTGACTCACGTTCGACCTTTTAATTATAGAGTATTTGATTCCAAAAGAAGATTCATGATGATCTCAATGGTTGCCTGTTTGCTCATGAATTACAACCATTTTTCTCAGTCGTTGCTTACGTTTAACGTTTAAAGTAGTTGCAATTGGTGTTAGCCAAAATAAAATAAATTATTTTGTGAGAATATCTTTAAAAAAATATTTTGTAAGTCAACGGGTAGAATATTAAACAAAGAAAAATAAAGTACACTTCTGTATAATATCGTATATTACTTTTCCACGTCTTATGTCAGTAAAAAAACAATTTGGAGGAACAATGTAAAGTTAGCATTTGATGGAAATATGTCGAGCTCATTTCATTTTTATTCCTATATGATTACACTACAGTTATTTTTTCTTGTTTAATCATATTAAAGTTTTTTTGTCGCCAATCACTATAGCGCCGGCTTGAATTATTTGATCGCCGGCAAATTGATTGCCGGCGCGCGGTTCGTGCGCGGCCCGCGGCGCGTCATTAGGCATTCAATTAACTAAAACCGTATGTTGTGTTTGAGCAACTCTCTAGGAGAGCGCAACTCAATATTTGCAAGCGTCTGAATGCAGTGCGCGTACGCACACGGGGGCCGGGATCCAGTTGCCGGGACTGCACGAGCTTTGTTATTGAACCCGCTCGAATCCGTTGTAATATGGAAACAGACAGTTGTTTATTAAGTAATCTCCGATATTGAAATACCAAACCCTTGTTGGATTCAAAAACTAAAACGTAATCTGCATAGCTCATAGCTAATAATACTTAGGTAAAGATAAATTTTAAGTGATATCAAATACTTTGCAAATATCGATCTTATTGCAATTGAAAAGAAATTAAAATCTACACTGCATACGTCACTGCCTTTATCTGAATTACGAAAATATTTAATTTCATTTGCACATCCTTATGCTCGAACTTCATTTTTAATTTACAGAATTCTTACATCGTTCATTTATCCCTTCAATTGAGTCGTTGCCTTTTACGAATCATCGTTATTAAACGAAGATAGCATTGAACTTAGCATAAACACATTATTTTACCATATGCTAACGAGCTATTGTCATTGAACCTCGTAAATTATCGTATTAATAGAATGGTAATATTAATTTCAAAACAAAGTATTTAGAGCATACCTGTCCTCAAAAGCTGGCTCAGCGTGGATTTATAACTTACATACATCTCTACGTTCGACATCTCTCGGTGTGAACACAGCGGCTGCACCGCTTTGACAATGCGCACGACGCGTATGTTACATTTTGGCAGGAAATTTATTCGAGAAGTTACACTCGAGTGAAATTTTCATATACTTGCGTAAAGCGGGAGGGAGTTTTTTTGTATAATGAACAATTCTCTCCATTTTTCCGGTATCTTATTAGGAATTAACTACATTTCTGTTCTTCTATTTTATGAACTATACATCATTATTTTATTTATTTTATAAATTTAAGAATTGAAAATGTTACATTAAAATTAACCAAAGGAAACTGTGCTTTTAAACAGTGCAATGTACATTAATTAAGGATGGGGTTGAAATGTTATGAAGATGGCTGGTAAGATGAGCTCTACATTTTTACTAATTAGTCAAACAGATGACAAATGGGTGTGGCTACACCGATTTATTCTAGCTACTTACATAGCACAACTTCAAACGGGATTCTATATCGGGAAAATGTACTGACATATAAAAACTTGAATTTTGAAAATGAAGCGCATTGAGCTATTTGGAAATGAAAAATGATCTGAACGCGCACGCGCACACATAGACTCACAATTCCCGAAATTTAAACTGCCCAAGGATTAGTAATTGTTTAACCAATTCGATAAAAGTTCCAAGGCCCCACTAATGATAAGAAGGTATTTGGTTGATAGTAATTGTTATAGCCATCATTGTAACAGAATAAGTTTGGCAGAAATAATACTAAAGGAATTCCTTGTCGACTCTTCCCCCTCTAATATTGTTAAATCAATACTAACAGTGTCTTTATTTATATCAAAATATGTATGTTGTGTTGAATTAAAATCATTTTTTATTTATTACATCGTCATCTACCGGTGAAATGATTCTTATGTTGTTTTTTAAGATCTTTTTTCAAATACGCTTTTTCACATCTTTCCATAAAATTTGTATAAATTTTGCTACTAATAGCGAATGTATAAGATAATTTACTTATAACCATTTATTCTGCAACTCATCTCATAATAAATAGCTATAAGTAAATTAGTCATCACTTTAATATTAAGAGCTTCCAACAGAGCTTTAATAGAATCATTTTTACACGGACGATAGACGAAAATTTAGGATTATGATTTTCATTTATACGTACACCATAAATTGATAAACATGGTTAAATTTATTTGCATAAATACTCAAAATCATTTATGAATGTTATATTTTTAATTAAGTAATTCCACATAAACGTTCGAATCTTAACTCATAAGTTATTAGCAGGTCCTCCGCCGAGGGCAGGCTTCCCGCAATCAGCTTATTTCGAATCGAGGGGTTTGCTATTTGATTTTCTTTATTTGTTAATTTCAATATAACGATGCCGCTCGCTATTTGCAAAAGATAACATTGAAAGAAATCTTCAAAGGTGAGGTAGGCTGTTGAGTGCGATACCTGAGCGATGGGCTTTTAGTATTGGGTTCAACTAACTGCCAAACGTGATTTGCACCGGATGTGCCGTCTCTAGCTAGTCCTTATCGACAATGATAGCGTGAAATTATAAAAAAAAAATTCACAAGCATGTAATGGCATATAAGAAAGTTAATTCGACAATAGATAATAAAATAGAAGCATATCGTAATATACGAATATGGAAGAACATCATGTTGTTTCTCAAACGACGAGAGCAATCGCTGCGTAAAATTACGAAGCGATATTAATTCGGGAGCATGCGCTGCTTCCAATTTCATTTCAAGGATGTCAGAGGACTTCAAATGAAATACTTCATTTCGTAAAACGAATCTTTATTAACTTGCTTCTTTCTTGAATTGTTAAAGTTTTATTTAGGAACGTACGTTCCATAAAGTAAGGCGTAAGACTTTTTATTATGTATATAACTTATATTTATTCATAGATTGATAAATATAATTTGTTTTTTTTTTAATTAACAGAACTTCAGTTCTGTTAATTAAAAAAAAAACAAATTTTGACTGTATATCGATGATTTATTCTTTCTCCTATTCTATTTTCTATTAATAGCTTCACTGGTAACTTTAATACGGAAACGAATGGTTTTGGAACTAGTTTAGTTGTAATGATTCCAATATAATGCTTCTTAACAAAATTAAATCCTTACCGTATTGTTTCAATATCTATTTGTCTGTTACAACCTAGGTATGAAGTTTGAATTGGTCACAGTGACGTGAATACATGCCGCAATTAATTAAGACTCATTCTGGAGGCTTGAAATATATATATATATATATATATATATTTCAAGTTCTTACTTAAGAGTTGATACGTTGTAATTCAAAATTTTTCCATTACCAATTTTAAGTCTCCAAAACGAGTCTTAATTAATTGCGGCATTTATTCACGTCACTGTGACCAATTCAAACTTCATACCTAGGTTCATAGGTATTCATATATATATATTTAATTAAAAATTTCGTAGTTCACTTTTGATAATAAAATTTGTGTTACAAAAATCACGAACAGAACTGAAATATTAATCATCAGACAACATTATCTATTCTACCATATAAGTATGTATCGTCTGTCTGTACATTTTTTTTGTCAAATTTTGTGTTTATTGTTCGTTTTATGACTTACTGACCCCAATCTTATAATTTTAAAAATTTGTGTCTGTTCGTCTGTTAGTCAGTCTGTTTGATATGATTTTTTAATAACTTCAGAAAGGTTAGACTGATTGTGATGAAAAATGGAATAAAATAATAATACGTGATAGGCTTCTGTCTATTTATATGATTTTATAATTTAAAAAATAGGTTAACCGATCGTGCATAAAATTGGTGCACAGTCAGATTAATTGATCGTGTATATGTGATTTTATTTTACCGTGTGGTAACCATAAAAAATAATTTTATATTTCTTAATAGTAATACATTTTTGTACGTCTTCATATTCATTTTTTTCTAAAGTTGCGTATCTATGCATGTTGCGTGTGCATGGACGTGAGCATGAGAATGTGCGTGTGTGTGGATGAAAACTTTATTACAGTTTTCTATGAGTAATAGGTTATGTACATCTGTCACTTAATGTATTATCATTTGTTATAAAATAAAAGAATTATTTGGTTGTCTTTTGACTATACTAATATAATAAAGAGGTAAAGTTTGTAAATTTGTAAATTGAGGTGTAGAGAATAATCTCTGGAACTACTGATTCGGTTCAGATAATTCTGTCACTAATAGGAGGATACATTGATTCTGACTGTTATATTAAATTTGTAAATCTAATAAATATATGTGTTTTCAGTAGGAAATTACATAACAATAATTTATGTCAAAAAAAATAGATGTCTTGTTGATTCATAGGCATGCTTCATTTCAAAGTATTTGAAATAAGGAACTAAAATATACAGCAATAATATTAACCTGTAATAACTTGACAAAAATGTCCGCGACACCACATATCTAAGTCCTATATTTCCGACATAGAGACCGTCTTCGTGTTAAAAGTTAAAGAACTTTTACAGCAGTCGCACACCCCCTCTCCACACTGGGCCAGCGTGGAGGGCGCAAGGTCGAAACACCTTATTCTCAAATGATACGATTGCGGCAGGTTATGGCTCAACAGTCGAATAAATAAGACTTGGCACAAAAATCGGTAAGGATATTTCAAGGATAAAGCGTTTACCTTTTGTAGCCTTTTAATTGATTGAGTACTATATTAAGCAATGCAAATGAAGGCGATAAGTTCATGCTAGGAGAAAAGCTATTTACCGACCCATTCACCACGAACCTCCGAAACTATAAGCCTGAACGAACTGAAAATGATGTAGAGTACCACTAAGAAACATTTTTGCGAGTTAGCTTTATATCGAAGTAAAAGAGGGTTAAATTTTGTACGGAACTTCTTTATTGGGCGAATTACGACTATGAAATTTGGTTTGCTTATTAAAAGTGGTGAGACGCGTCTTTCACAGTTAGATGTAAGGGTGGGAGGAATATGGTTCTATAATGTATAAAAATGAGTGTGCATTTTGTTCGTTTTCTTTACGTGCCTATACCAATTACTATGAAGTGGAAACTTATACTTGTGAACTGGAAGGTTTATGAAAAAAAGAAATTAGCAGCCGTCCCCGATTTTGTCTGCGTATTTGTACTATTGAACCGAACTACAGAATCAATGCCAAAAACTCCTTCACTAATAAGAAGCACCTCGAGTAAAACAGACTATCGAAATTACATTTTGGTTTTGTGTATAGATTCTAAGAATTATTTGACTAGTAGAAAGCCACAGTATCACTACGTAATGTAGCCTAACTTTTATTTGGCATTTAGTATTTGCTCCAGCTTTGTCAACATCAAACTATGACTATGACCGGTAACGGAATCGAAATTGCAGGCAAGACAAGGAGTTGAATCGAGAATCGAGATCGGGAAGGGCTCAAAATCGAGAACGAAATCAAACAAAAAGTTTAACCTCTCATTTGAGTGTGGAACTAAAATTAAGGTTGTAAACTTGACTGCGATTGAAATAAAGAGCACTACCGAAATCAGAATTAAGAGTAAGACCGGGATCTAGAGCGGAATCAGAATCGGAATCCACTTAAATCGGGATCGGATTCGGAATCAAAAGCGAGACCATAATCAGAATCGAGAATGGGAAAAATCGGCACCGAGAACAGGACCGGGATAACTCTCAGGATCGTGATTTAGATAGTAATCAGTCAATATATAAGATGAAGCAATGCATTTTATGTTCACGCGGGCGGTAACTAATAGGTATATAAAAATGTAATTTATCGTTAATGGCTTTTTATTGGTATTTTAATGGTATTTTTACACAGCACATAACCAACGTATTATATACAACATATTAGGAACACGTATTATAAAACGAACGTATTTACAGGACGAAATTCATATATATTTTCACGGGAGAGAATTCATAAGCCACTCATCAAAATTGACTAATTAACAGCGTATCAAACATATGACCAGCATCTGATTACGGTCCACCAAATGCATCTATAAAAAGTGCCACTTAAAAGTGCATTACAAAAGAGAAATGATATATCACGCTTCAAACATATGGCGGTGCTCAGCCGAACGTGGTGTTGCCATATTTCTGTCTCATTAGGGCGCGTCTTGATGCTCCATCTGTTACTTATTACGAATTATTTGGGTCATTGCTGTACGCCGGTACGTCTTTGTCTAATTTGGGAACTATTTTAATGCCGACTAATTTGTTTGGTTTTATCAGAGCGAAATGTAAGGTTAGCTTTGTCTTCACTAACATGATAAGTTTTAAAAAGTTTTCTAATATTCTTGGCACAATAACACGAAACTTAACACATGCACGATTTAATTTACGGACGACGAAGACGAAATCTCGCCTGTTCTACATATTCTTAACAGTTTTCGATACAACTTATTCATGTGGTTTCATGGTCGTCTACGAAAATCCAAGACAGATAGCTCAGTTTAGCGTACGAAGGCAAGAAAACCTACTGCAGATGATGAAAAGAATTAGTAAATTATTTATATCCAACGGCTTATAGTACATTTAATAATAATAATAAGTATAATAATTTTGGATATATATTTTTTTGATTATTATGAATTTATTTTCGTCCGCAGTTTCACCCATGAGGACATAAAATCAATTCTCATATTTTTTGGATCGGCCGATGACGCTGCGTCCACCGGAATCTAGATCCCCTTTCTGCTCTAATCTCAGTTTCAACTGTGTAATAAGGTACTATGACGTAATTTAAAATCATAGATTACGACATTTTAATGATTACCTATATTTATATTCAATCACAATACCCCGTTTGCAAAGAATTTTACGCATAATTCGGCTTTTAGATGGTATAACAAGGTCTAACCATATATTTATAATTGGTTACCGCCCACCAATGACAAATCCTTGTGTGAACCATCCTCTATATTAAGTTAGTAACAATATTCTGTGTAAACAGAATTACAATTTTTACAGGAGGTTTTGTGTGCTACGCGAATAAGCAGACACACATTGAAATTGTTTTGGTTTCTAATACAATTATAAAGACCTCTCATAATAATTGTAGTTTTATTATACGTCAATGCCTAATCTGATTTAACTGTCAGTTCTGATCTCAGTTCTGCTGCCGGTTCCAATCTCATCTGAACTTCACTTCCATTCATCTCAGCTCCTCATTTGGCCCTCAATTCTGATGCTACTCCCGTTTCCAGCTTCATCTCAGTAGTATTAGAATACACGATCTAAATTAATTAGTTCAACTGTTCAAGTGCTTTTAGATATAACTTATTTTTTAATCAAATATTTAATTTATGTATGTTTAAAATTTGAACTTAACGATTGAAGTCTCGAACATTAAGTAAAAAACAGTTAGATAAATAGATAAGCAGCTAATGTTTTAATTTAAAGTTAATCGATCAGTAGCCATTTCTTAAAAAAAAAATACATCACTAAACACGCAACGTTTCGCTTTGTGGAGAGCTTGTGTTCGGTGGAATAATTTTCCTGTGAGCAAAATTATTTTTTTTTGTATTCAGTATAATTTTCCTCAAAGTGAAATAAACAAACAAACTATAAAATAAAATGACGTTTCATTTATACATCAACAATATTTTTATTAATTATCTAACACTTATAACGTTTCAGAAATAAAATCTGGGTTATTATGAAATCGATGAAAATTCATCAAATTTTTAATATCTCACAGATGATGTATTTTATTAGGGTCCACGTCTATTTCATTCTTTTTTTTTGTTGATAGTCAATCGTAAAGTTAATTACAATATAACTCTCGACCTTTATACGATCCGTTACCCACTTAAAAACCACTAACCGAAGCTTAAATAAAATAAATCACCACACGAAAGCGCGACCTATAACTCTCGCTTTCAAAGCGAACCGCACCGGCGACTCACTCCGAATGTGACAATGTATCACGAGAATTTTTAATTTACGATCTCTCCACCGGGAAGACCCCGTCACCGCCGTCGGCGCACGCTCAAAACATGAATCAATCTTCGTCGCCGTAACGCGCCGCGGATGAAACGGCCGAAAGCTGGCAAATTTTTGGCCGAGGGCCAGGCGCCGCCCGCTCCGGTAACGGGAACCGCGTCTCGGTGGGCGTCGACTTGTCGCGGCTATGGAGATAGAAAAAAATGTCCGGTTTCTATGAAATCGTCATTAATTCACAATTCTAGTTTATTTGTCTATAAGCTCACGCGGAGGTAGGTAGAAACCTACGCACCTTGCATCACTAACGTAGAATGTCTACGGCGCCTCTTGCTGACACTGACCGAGTACATGCATTTTTTTTCTACTCAACTCAGCCTTTCGGTTATTCTTTCCAGATACCTCGCATCGGCATAATATTTCCTATTTTAGTCTAATCTATTTTATGAACTAAATGTTAATCAGATGTTCAAATTCCGTTTCCATTTCCATTATTATACGTTCTAAGCAGAATCCATTACATCGTCATATCATTAACTGTACACAGTAACAAATCAGAGACACGACTCGGACGCGCCGGCGCGGATAACGAGCAGAACAATAAATTTGCACACGAGTTATCCGCATTCCAAATTACGAATTCTAGTAAATAATATTCACATGTCAAATGGGAAATAGCAGAAATTTTTTCCTGCAATCAGCATGAGGTATAAAGATTTAGAGCGATGTAAGTCGCTCTAAATCTTTATCTCTGAATCTGAAAATTATATCTAGTCCATATTTAGTAGACGTACCTATTACATAAAAAGCCTACATGGCTGTAAATTAGCTTACATAAGAGGTCTGCTAAATGTTCATCAATTCATCCATACTAAATAGTAAAGTTCAAGTAGGAAAATAATACAAAAACCCTTAACGATTTCTTTAAACAATAAAATTCAATACGGCATCGGAGCGTTCAGTAAACTCATTTAAGACAAAAAGTCGACGTAGTCGCCGAGAACAGGAATAGTCAATAGTCACTTCATCGGGTGTTTGCTGAGCAAACCACATGCGCCGGTGTCGGGTTGCGTGAGGGCTGCATCGCGGGGGCGCTATTCTCTACTAGAAGCGGCAAAGTAATTGTTATTTCTTAAAATAAATTGCAATGAAGCCAGATGTTTAATTGAATTGTTTGATAATAATAATGAATAAAATGAAATTTTAGTAAAAAATCATTTCATTCATTATGATGCACACATCAATCTGTCTCTATCGTAACTGCAAGATATAATAATTTTTGTAAAAGTATTGTATTTAAGTTTTATTAGATTTGAATAGTAAACGAATAAATAGGTTAAGTACTTGTGTTTTATTATATGTCTTAAGCTGATTACAAATTGTCTAATCTAACCTTACAAAGAAACATTTGTGAATGTTAAAATTTGTAAACCTTTTTTATTCAAAGAAATTTTACCGCGGAAATTAAACAAAGCAGTAAATGACGAAATGTCTGTTTTCTAAACGACCAATTTACAAAATAGATGCCTGATTTTTGGCTTGGTTTGATGATGACTTATTTAACCACTTTTGTTTTTAATGTTATATTTTGGTAGTGTTTTGAAAACTATATTACATTCACGATATTGTTGTTAAAAGCATAAATATTCAATTTATGATGTTTTATTAATTTTTAACTAATTAACTATTTTAATATTAAAATAGATCATGTATGTATTCTTTCACATACTACGTCTTTTCATTTGGAAAAAATCATGTTACAGAGTTGCGAAATAAAAAGCTTAATAGTGCTGATGATAATTAACACATTTATCATTTTCAACACTGTTTTGAACACACAACAAAAGCTTAAAAACCTTATCTAATGAGATAATAGTAAAAGAAAAAATATGTTTATTGCCGCCTCTAGCACATATGAAAACTCAAGGTTGTCTTATCCGATAGAAACGTCGTGGCGAGTTGAGTGAACTTCACTAACCCAGATCGACTACAATGCACCTTTTGTTAATAAACCTGTCCTAAATTTTGGAGAGATTTCGTCTCTATTTACTTCCTGCAAATTAAAAAAAAAACGCTTTTTCATTCTTAAACGGCTTTTTATAAATTAAATTGTATAAATTATGGTGTTTAATTAATTTTTCTTAGCTTCTAATTTAAACGGTTACTTTTTATAGTCTTTAAAAAACAAATTATACATTGAATTTTCAGAACAATTTGATTTCTTACCACTTTTAATGATTCATTTGAAATCAAAACCATTTGATTTCAAATGAATTTCGATAGTCATTCACATATTCTAATACACTATAAAAATATATTGAAAACTTAATTAAAGTCTATGTATTTGCTAAAATAAATAAGACATATTTGATTTTTTACAGTTTGATATGTAAAAAATAGACGGAGTTTACTTTACTTGTTCAGAATAAGGAATTAATTTACCTAGGTAGCAACTTACTGGCAACACGCAGTATCAAAATATCTACATTAAGATAAGCGGTAGTTATGCTATCTTAGCAGCGATCTCCATTAAGCCATCGCTGATATCTTATAGACCGAGAGCACGTGACCTTCTTTCTTACTTAAATACATGTTCAATTTAAATCTGTAAGAGTCTAAAAGTTTTTATTTTTGTAAACTGTAAGACCAACATGTATAACGCTTTCCTTTTCTTTTGTTAAATTTAATTATTATGGAAACATTTAATTTGAAAATAATCAAAACATACCTAGTAGTCTATTTTTACTTTAAAAAAAAGGGAATTTAAGTGTACAGCTTTATAAATAATTAGTGTTTGAGACAAAAAGATTGGTTTGATTAATAGACATTTTTTCGAAATATATCATACTTAAACCTATAACGCAACTCGTTATTTTATTACATAATAAAATAACGAGTAATACCTCGTTATTTTATTATGCAATATACACATTTTGCAAAATAATATAAAACTGGCTAAGAGCATGTCGGACCATGCTCATTAAAGGATTCCGAAACCTTTATTACAAAGAAATGCACTACAGATGAAAAAGTATGTTTTACACTTTTTTCCATAAAGAGCGTATCGTCATTGCACTTACCTCTTTTGTTGAGAAGCGTAGTTTTCGACAATAACTCAAAAATTGTATATCAGATCAAATTAAAATTAGTTTTAGTTGAAAGTATTTATTAAACGTTACCTTTGTAATTTTTTCATATTTTGGACATATAGTTTAGAAAATAAAGGGTGGGACAATTTCTGCAAATTTCAGAACGAAATTGTTCACGTCATCAGAAATATTGCTTAGAAACCTTACAGTGTTTTAAGAGAACTGTCGGAATGTGTCATACTGTACGATGATATTTGTTGAAAAGAAATTTTTCAGCTTCCGTTACATGTATGGAGTGCCTCCCTAGAAATATCTATTTTGTTATTTAACTACCGAACTAAGTGGCGGCTTATACAAGACTCCTACACTATAAATTCCATCAATATACGTCTAGTAGTTTTTGAATAAAATGCCTGTGACGTATGAGCAGAAGGACGGACGGATATTACGAAACTATAAGGGTTCTGTTTTTGCCATTTTGGCTCGGAACCCTAAAAAAAGAATTTCAGTATTGGCAGACGATGAAGAAAAAAAATATATCTTTAAATACAAATAGTGATATAATTGAATTCATTGTTTATGGTAAATCAGGGGTCAAATATAAGGGTTCGAAATGTTTGTCTGTTTGTATCTTTGAAATGCTGTTATCAAACGAAAATTAATTTGATATGGAACTAAAGTCATTTTTATTACCATTATTTAGATTAAATTTAATTAGTTTTCAGCATTGACATAAATACTTTTTATTTCTCAGTTATGCTTAATTGATTAAAGATTCATATGATATTAAAAGATTAATATAATGGAAAGGATTATTTTAAGGCACTCGAAAACGAAACATAAATTTTTCTAATCCCAAGCTCTAAAATACTTTGTTTGCACTAAAAGCACACCAGCGCAACAATCCATACTTTCAGACCCTACCAGTTAGGCGTAGCCGACTCCGAATTCTACAGCATTCAAGCTTGAGTTGGGAACGTCGCAGACGTCCTACAGATGTTGGGTTTAACAGCTTTTTTGGGCTACAAAAAAAGTCATCAAACATAATATTTTCAAGGTCTCTGCGATGTTTCCTTGAATTTAAATTTTTGTAACTTCTAAATTTTAGTTGGCAATGTTAATGGTGTTTTAATAAAGACTAGGTAGATAAAAGTCAAAGGAATGACTTCAGTTCTGTTGAGTATGTTATGTAAACTTAGTGTAAAAGGAGTTTATAATTCAGATGTAATAAAAAATGTAATACTTATACATCGTCCTATAATACTCACGTGTTTAAGACATTTTTCTACACTTAGCTATATTCCTATATTTCCATTTATTATGTTTTGCTCAAAATATGTAGTCTTGTAATTCCTAATTTTGGAAAGTATTTATGAAAAAGAAGAAGAACATGACATAGATGAAGATAGTTGCTGACATATGTTTCAAATTTCTTTAGTCTCTTATTGTTAATCCAGACAAAATAGTCTTGATTGTTAACTACTACTTTTTTTGTTCAACATTAAATTTATAAAGAAAATTTGTTAATTAAGTGTTATGGTCTACTGAAACGGTGGTGGCTAAGTGGAACTACCACCGTTTGGTTCTACCACATTTAGTTCGATCCCGACCACGGGCTAACTGACTAATGACGTCAAACTTTAGTCAAGTTAAGGAATATACAATCTGTGCCTCAGAGAGCACATTGAGGTGTCGGTCAAAAACCATGTCATTTTTGGGACAACAACTTGAAGCAGTTCCGACCTGCATTGGGCCCACTTGGGAGGCTTAAGGGCCAAGCCCTTCAATATGGAAAACGTGATTGTAGGAGGATGTGCATCATCAGTGGGGGAATTAAAACCAGATACAACATTACGACCTCGAGTTACTTTTAACTGTGATAAATATCCGCCTAAACTTTCAGCTTCATATTTTAAAAATTGGTCCAGTAATCGGATGCGTTTAGAAAACCTTTTCTTTATCTTAACTCTAGTAACTATTATTTTTTTTTTATTTCGTCTGTTGTATTCTTAATAAAGCCCGTAACATATATAAGAGATCTATTTAAAAATATATATTCAATTTTGAGATTTGTAACTGTTTTCATCTGCAGTTGCCAGCATGACTGATCAAAATAACACTGTAGCGAATTTAACTTTCTACGTAATCATATCAGCGGTGGAATTTGTCAACTTGCTGTTCCAAATTTTGGAACAGCTACTTGACGAATTCTTCCAGCCTCCGGCCTATGGCGGCCTATGGAGATCGTCAAGTTCGTTATCCGTGCCGATGTTAATCAGAGCGCCAGCTCCTCGTCTCGTTAGTCTATCTTTCCCGATAACAGAGCTGAACTCGCGACCGTTCGTACGGTTGTTTATCGGCCACGGTGCAAGTATAAATTATGTAGTTCCCCGATGGTACTGGAGGTCAAGCCGAACACATCACGAGACTGATGTCGATCTCATATACGACTTTTTAAAAGTATTCCATTACAGCAACTTGCTTTGATTTTTTAAATGTAAATTAGAATGATTTTTGTTACTAATCCTAAAAGATTGGATTTTAGTCGTCTTATGGGGACCTTGTATGTTTTCAGGTAAAATTATACCTAAAACGCTATCACACTACGTAAAACACATCTGTATCTAATCCGCATCCGTGTCCTGTATCTGTATCCTGTATCTAAACCTGTATCCGTCATATAATTTTTTTTTTGACAATCCTTTGCTAGTCGTACATCTTTCCGGAACAAACTTTATACAATAATATGTTAACTTGGTATAAAAAACATCCCATATTGTAAGTAAGTCAGGTCAGTAGTTTTTGCATGAGACGCGTACAGATACACAGAGTGACAAAAATTCCGAATTGCTCAATTGTCACCTATGACGATAGCAATATTAATTGCAATAAGACTTTTCAAAATTATTCTATGCGTAGTTTTGAATATGACCCTACCATATTCAAAAAAGGTGTTACGCAGCAACCAGTTTGAATACTATAATATAAATGTGACTGTTCGGGAGACGTAAAAGGTAACGCGCGCAAACACATCTTCATACAGAATTTCTAGTGGAAATAGAAAAAGGACAACTCAGTAACAATATGGTTATGTATTGGATCCCAAGACGTCTACGAATTCACAGTGAATCGCAAATTGGATTCATTTATGTCTCAATTCGTTTTGTTAGGTACGACGAAAATTAGGTTCTTTTTTAGTAATTCAATATGCAATTGGTAATTTATTTTTTCGACGCTTTTTACATCTATTCGAATTTAGCTAATCTAAGTAGATTATCTGAATCGATTCGCTTGTCTTGGCAAACAGAAGGTTTATGGAAGATTTCTAGAGGGTTATGTATATTTAACGTTCTATCAGTAACACGTGATTACCTACTACGAACAAAGTGCTTAACTCAATAGTTTTTGTTAACTTATAAAACTATAAAAGTGATCCGTTAAAATCTCAAATTCGTATAAAATGACAAAACGATAAACTGAACGCACATATCTGCATAAAATAATAGCAATTTTATTATTTCACTAATACATAGATTTATAATACAGAATAGTTAATATATTTATTTGCGACATGGTTTTTCGATAGCCGCAGCAAACAGTATTAGAGCAGAACATCAGGAACACATAAAATTTTTTTTTATATGTTGCCTCATTTATCTTTTTGTGAAGTATTAAAAAACTGCTGTACATTTTTATTTATGGCACTCTTTCAGTGTAAAACTTAAACAATAGTGAAATAACTGAAGAATAAGGTCATTATTATGTCCTAATTTGATGGATATTTCTTTGGAATTGAAGTTGCGATTAGTTCAAAACATTATATCTTCCTTCAAAAACAATGGCAATTTAAAATAACATTACAGTGTAACGTTCCTATTTCGCCTTGCGCCAAAGTAATTGTGAAGTTACGCGTGAAATATCAACGCGGCGTTACACTTTCGCGCGACAAGTGTCAAAGTGATCGTTTCATCTTGTATAAAATATCTTGCACCAGAGTTATTTGTACATTTTTCGTTTGGCAAAGGTATATTAATGAGGTATTGCGTATAAAAATTGACAAATACGAATTAACACGTCGATAATGTGTAGGGCAACATAAAATTTTAATTCGTATAAATAAGACACTTGTTTATGATCGAGTGCTTAGTAATTAAATATTATCTAAAAATAATTAACGTAGCTCTGAAAAATATATATCTAAAACAACTTTATATCATCAAAAATATTACATAAGTGGAGTGGAAAATAAAATATGTGTAAATAAAGGGAGAGTACAAACGAAAGTGCTTTCAAATTTTCATCTTTCTCTCGATCTTCACTCTTTAGATATATTTTGGTTTACAATGAATGTGTTTTTTCGCAAACATTAACGCCACCGATATTTTTGTCAATACGAGGAAGCGGTGAAACAAATCAGGCCCCCGTTGTTTAAGGATCAATTCACGCCGCGGCCCGCGTCACGCGCGCGCGCCGGTCGCCGGGTAATTGGGGCGGGCGGTGACGCGGGCGCGCGTTAACAAAACGCGTCGCCAAAAATCCCAGCGAAATTGCCACCGTCACTCACGATTAGCCCTCGCGAATGTGGTCATTCTCCACAGAAATACTGTTATTGAATTTTTTCAGGGTGTCGCTAATTTTTACTCGATATTACAGTATGGGCAGCGCGGGATAAAATTGTTCTTTAAATTAAAAAATCCTCATTATTATACTTAGATTTCCTTGGGTCTATGCTTTTCGAAATTTTGATATAATACTTAAAGATGGTATTTGTATAACTTTAGACAATCATAAATTGTCCAACTTGATTGGAATAAAAAAAAATATTCAACCACTGTATAGGTACGATATGGTACAAAGTTTCAAGCGAAGTATTCAATACATTTTCTTAGTCAGTATTAATTCCAATTATTAAGCACAATCATATCTAATATTAAAGCTCCTAATATTTATCGAAATTCCAACTATTTAATATGTGCACCTCGGTATTTTAAAATGTAAGCTCGACTAGGTCGCGGCCGCGCGGGCCGCAATGAATCACGATTACTCCGTGGGTTTTTCACCAAACAAACTACGCCCTACACGTGCTTACAATTTTTATAATTAATACAACCGGGTACGTTTCCCTTATAATTAGAAAGCTCCCGACGCCGCCATGTGTCCCCAATTACTCAGCGCGTCTAATAGGCGTGAGAAGTCGTTGTATCGCTCACGGCGGAGCTTTTTATTCGGATGTTACCTTCTGCGTGCGCGCGTCGCGGCTGACTTTTTTGGAAATGCATTATATGATCGATGGTCGCTCTTAATGGTTGAGAAATGTGCCGCGCTTCTATAAATACGGTCTTAACGGGAGTCCGTTTTTAAAGCGTATAAGATTTGAATTTTTTATATTTAGTAGATAATAAAATATTCAACTTCTAATTTTTTTAAATGTATTTAAGCTTTTTCATGTTATAACTTCTCCGTGGGCGTTACAAAAAAAACATATCGAGATGGTATTTTTGTATGATAGCAAATGTGCGCTCATTTTGAGAAAAATTTCAACACTATGAAGTCATAAAGCACAGTGTGTTCACTCTAAGTTTAAACTACCCACATAACAGAAATAGTGAGAAGGTGGAATCAAGTTTAAGCATATACACACCAGGTTGTTGTATTATAATAGTTTCGCACATGCTCTCTCACCAAACGTACAAACACATCAATGTTCGTATATACACGGAAGCGATTTGCGTCGACGTAGTGAGTCTTAATTATTTATATAGAACCAAAATCAGCGCTTGGAAAGTCTTAGCTAAGGTTTGTCTACTCGATGTTAAAACGCCGTGAATAGTAAATAAAGCGATCGAATACAAGCGCTGCGACACTAAATTATAGACAGAGCCGAGAGGAGCGCGCCGGCCGCGGGCCCGCCTGGCGGCGCGGGCGGCGCGCGGCCGTTGGCTGTCGCGTGCCGACAGCGGCCGTTTGTTCTGTCGCGCACGCGCGGAGAGCCGCCTGGCGCGGCACACGCCGGCGTCCAGAGGCCGCGTTTTAGACGCTGTTTTCCGTCTATTGCATCAATGCAAAAATTTTTGCTAAAATTAGGGAAGGTATTGTTTTCAGTTAGATTTTCAAAAATCAAAATTCGATAAGATGTCGCCGTTTTAAGGTCTTACAAAACGTTTTTAATAATCTTCCGATGAAGTCCGTATGTCTGTGTGTACAGGCAACAAACATAAGGATATCATTCTGAAAATTATAACGCGACTGTGTGTATGGTTCAATATTTTTGAACGAATTGACCGATGAAAATCGGGCTTGCAGCATTCGAAAGAACTTGACTGAAACTAGATTTTCTGAAAATTTTATGGTGATTCCGATTTAAAAAAAAATTTTGAATATATACTATGTTGTTAAAAAACTTCAAAATTAAAACATTTATGACAAGTTGTGTTCTTCTTCAGTAGCCCATTCCCCCTTCCTCAGATATTCTATTTTACCCGAGAGGCCAGTGACGCACTTGTGAGTCCATGAGCTTGCGGATGTCCACAGGCGGAGGTTACCACTTACTTTTCGTGGCTCGCATGCTCGTTTGCCCCTCTACGATCAAAAATATTTCTTTTTAAATATTACCTCAGGTAGGACAGATCGGAGCTGCTAACAAGCTGTCACCGTCGCGCGGACTAATCCGACACCGTCAGCTAAAGTGTTCCCTGGGAGCAAATTGTTTGATTTGATGTACGGTAAAAGTTGCTGGTCAATTCGACCGTGAGCAGAACTCGAGACCGATATATACAATCTCATTCGAAAGTTCGCATCCACTTTACTCGACCTAAGACACGTTTGTTGGTTTAATAAGATTTTTCGGCGCGCAACACGCACCTTGTGCAAAATTTGAAAAATTCTACTTAGCGGTTTAAAAAAATAATAGAATTCTCGAAAGCCTCAACACGCGTATACCACCTAAACAGAACAAAATGCACGAAGTTTAAGTAAAAATGTATTTCTGTACGTACTTATAAATTTCGTTACACGGAAATAGGCTTAGAGGAAATGAACTCACATTTGACGCACGGTGAATACAACAATGGGACCTGCGCGTTACGGACTCCGCGCCGAAATGAAAACGCAATTTCCTCACGAAAGGATCCGGCCCTCGTATTAAAAAGTCAGCGAGTTGCCGTTATTAATAAATAAATATTTTAGAGGGCGATGTGGTGGTAATTTTTGCCGCCGGCCGAGTGCGGACCCCTTTGTGGGTAAATTGATATACGCACGACGGACGGCCCATCTATTTTGATGCGTCCGGCGCGCGGGGCGCGCGGGCGCGGGCGCTTTGTACCGTTTTCTGGACGTCAATTAATCCGGTGAGACGGCGAAATGTGAAACCAACGCACGAGCTATTTTAATTTCATTGTAAACATTTCGTCTTATTTACCAGAAAAATTCGGCATTGAGGACAACAAATCGCTATCGAACTTTTGTAAAATGTTTGATGTGTTCGTATACAGTTTGGTTCATGAGTGCCATTTTCCACTTTTCGGTTATTTTTCACCGAAAATTATAATTCAGATGTCATTCGATTCGGAATAATATCTATTGATATTATCTATTGACGGAATAATATTTATTGTGAAACCTTAATAGTGATATTTAGATATTTTCTTCAAAAATCATAATTTCAATTGTTCTTTCGGATAAAGATAAAAAATTCTTATGGTAATTTTTTATTTATTTATTAATTAACAAATAAGAAACAAATAATGTACTTCCATTTGTATATTATTTGTTTCTTATTTGTTAATTAAATCTATGGTTTTTCTACATATTAAATTAAGTAATAAAACAGTCTGGTATTATATTTGTGTAAAACACTTTTATTACAACTTTTAATATTTTTTTCCCGAAACTCATTGTTACTTTATCGTCTCTGTTGTCATTGCAATCAAAATAATTTATAAAACTATTAAAGATGCGACAACAACACTTCAAGTCTTTATATTCACTATTAATCAATGAACAATTCGAGGTTTTAATTTAAGCTTTTAGCTCTATTAGATATTTAATTATTGGCTATTATTTGTAAAACAATAGATTTTTTATAAAAATAATACAAAAAATTTTATTATTTAATTTAGCATGTAGAAAAAAGTCGTGGAATTCCATTTCTTTATAATAAATTGTTTATGAGAACAAATAAATAAAAATTACCAAATGAAATTTTTTTGTAATGAAAGAACAATAAAAATTATGATTTTAGAGAAAAATACGGTTCCCTAATATTGATATTTCATTGCAAAAGAAATTGTTATTTGACATTAGTTTTAGGCAATAAATATTTTTAAGAAATGTTTTAAATTATTATTTTGTAAGCGAATAGATTACCCAATTTTTTAATATCTTTAATAATCCATTCGCTTATGACAATTATTGAACAATGCAATTTAAGAAATTTTAAAACTTTTTTCATGCAGTTTCGGACAACAAGAAAACGAAATAATCGTGAGATTTAAAAGATAAATTTTAATTACTTTTTTTTTATTTTTTTAAATCTTCAATTGTCAATAAAAAAGTGGAAAACGTTTTTTTTAGTATTTTCAACGAGAATCTATTCTATGGCTATCTGAAAATTGATTTAAGAATGAAAAAATCTCAGATTTGTAACTTAACAATCATGTAGATTTTATATAAATGTAAATCGATTAAAATTTACTTAATTAACAATAACATAACTAATTGAAAAAATTACGAAAAAAATTTTTTTTCGTCGGATTATTTCTTTTCATGTTCTTCAGTGGTACCTAATTTTTTTTAATTTCTTAATATTCATTTTCAATTAAACAATTTTTTTGTTAAGGCGTAAAATGAAGCTGCAGGGGCCGCTGAGTCAGCTGTTTCCCTTTTTTTCCTCTGCGCTATTAAAATTATAAATATTTGTCGTAGATTTGGCGAAGGTAGAACTTTTTTAGACTTTTCTCTTCTTTTAGGATCTTTTACAAATTTTAATATCTCAAATGGTTTTGGAGATATTCGCTAAAATCAAACCTCTCTTTTTTTTAATAAAATGTTTATAGTTTTGCAATGTTTTCGAGCGGTCTTGGGTATTTTCCAAAAAGTTTCTAGGTATTATTCCGAATCGAATGACACTTAATCATAATTTTCGCTGAAAAATAACCGATAAAATCGAAATGGTAGTTTTGAACCAGACTAATAGCAATTGAATCAAATGAAAAATATGAAGTTGACTTTTTTGAATGATTGAGTGTGCGAGATCCGTATGTGCAATGAATTTTTTAAATATGTAAGTAATAAACGAAGTGGTAATTACTATTAAAAAGTTGAAGATCAGACTAATCAAAAAAAAATACTGATGATAATAGGCAATTTCTTTATGTTTTAAACGCAACCTTCTGTTTTTATTATCTTTCGTAAAAAATAAACTTAATATCCCAATTTTTCGGTTTGTTTCATTCGATGTTATTTAAAAATAATATGTAGTACCTTTATTTTAAAATAATTATATTATTTTTATTTAGATGTACTTTAATGAATGATAGGTAAATATTAGGTTCGCAAATAAAGCGAAAATGAAAATGTATTTAGTATTTCTTTAATTAATCTTCATTTGTAAATAAATAATTGTTAATTTGGCCCCACTTTACGAATTTTCTTTATTGTTATCCCACGAGATGTTTCAGTGCGTGTGGCGAGTCATTACAAGGTGAATATCCGACGTAATCGCTTAAAGGGGCCCGCCCGACTGCTCGTGAGCGCACATACGTTGCTTTAAGTATCTTTATGCTCAATAAAAACACCGCAGATAAAGGAGGCGACGTAAATTTAAGGCGCTCGTAGCCTTTGAAATGGGGACCGCGCCGCGTAGGGCGATAAATCCTGCAGTCCGAGGTACGTCGAGAACCGACCGTGCGAAGGGCGGGCTTATTTACGATATTAATAATTACGCGTTATAAAATTTAATTAATCGTCTTATTATGAAAGAAATCACAATCAAATACGACAAATGCGAAGAGAAATATCTGTGTTGGTCATGCTCTTGTTCATTATGAGTGTCACTAACTTACTAAGTCATTGTTTTAAAATGTTGGTAATAAAAATGTTTTCTTCGTATAATTTTCTTTGATCTCACCATAAAACAATATTCTTTGGATTTCGAAGAGAAGATTTTAAGTTTAGGTTTGTAATCTTACAATGAGCCAAAAGATGCCAGAAAGCAAACCAATGATAGAAGACGTGACCTAATCGACCGTGTGGTATATATTACCATTGCTCAAAATTAGACACTACGTTAATTGATATAAATAGATATGCTTCCAAAATAAAAAAATACTTATAACAGGAAACGTGTATAACTTACAAAAACTATCTAGGTAAATATTCTAATTAGAGTCCAGATTATAGACATCTTATTTATACATAAAATTAAAACTCTACTAATAAAATATAGATTATTTTAAAAAATTCTGTTCTAAAAAGGTTTCTTTGGTTATTTTTTATATCTAAAACAAGTTATTTCTTATATCTCAAACAACATTATTATTAAATACTAGAAATATCTTGGTAATATTTATAGCATTTGCTAATAATTTTATTTGTTGTAGGGATCATATTTTTCTAGCATCTTATTATGAGTTAGTAATAATTACACAAATAGCAATGAAATTTTGTTGTAATTCCAGTATACTTTGAGATTTAATTCAGATTAAAAAAAAATGATATTATAAATAATAATAAACTGTGATATAAAGTATAACTGAAATACTATTTAAGATAATTAAAAATACGTAACCTTAGGAAAATGAAAATATTGAATCTTATTTTTGAAAGTTGTCAAATATATGAAAGTAGTAAATTTATAGGGATGTTATATAGCAACAATCGTTTAACTATACTGCAAATTAAATTAACGTATGGATCTTTGCAATTCAAAGTTGTGCTCAAAAATAAACAACTAAAGTTCTTAATGAGTACATTAAGGATATCTTGAATCTTAAAATATATCTGTACAATGTAAGCCCATGTTAAGCACTGGACTACAAACCATTGAGAATGGACGAATCGAAGGCTGCAGCAATTAAAACCTTGGGATTAAATGAACATAATCAACTGCGGGTCGGCCTGTTACCTCTGTTGACGTGAAGTGTGAACTCGTTGACGTTGCTATTAACACGCCGATTGTGCAATTTGAGCTGTATTTAATTAACTAATAATTATTTTATGTAGTTCCATACGATATAATTAAATGTAATTACATGTTTTGAAAATACTTATTCAAAAATTAAATTTGGAAACACAATAGAATCCTTTTTCGTTTAAGAGTTTTGCCCTGGTAAAACCTGTATAAAGTTGATGTAAGAAATAATATTATACTTGATACTTTACATTCGAAAAACCAGACATTTATCTGCCAATTCCGAATTCTTTTTTGGATTAATTATTAACTTTGTTTTAAAGCATATTTGATAAGTTAATAATACTGTAGTAATTAAAGATACATAAACAGAAAAATCTTAATAAAAAGAAGAAATTGTTGGGTCCGGAATTAAGTTTAAAAGTGTTATTGATACTGTCCCGCTTTTGAAGCAAAACTTACATATAGAAAATTTCACATTTCTCAGTCGGGGAAATTTTCGGGGAACTCTATCCATCAGAAAACTTTAATCAGAACTCTATGACGAATTTCAGATATGATTCGCGGTAGTTAGGCATGCGACCATCGGCGCAGGCGCAGGACGGCACGGCCGCGGAAATGAGCGCCAATCCGACCATGAATAATGCAAACATTCCGGTCACGGGCTAGGCCGCGCCCGCCTTGAGCCTGCGCCGCATCTCATCGCCTCCATCATCAAACGTAAAATTTTTACGACCGCTGTGGTATTCGTCGCGAGCGGTGAGGTTTTACGGTTCGCGGTCTGAGGTTCTGTTTTTGACTCCACTGCCTCGTTTTGTCATCGATCGAGGCGATAACCACGTGAGTTTCGTTAGTTTTTTATTCCACTGCGGGGTAGTGTGGGTAGGATGTGTATATGTGCGTGTGTACGTATGTAAATTTGTGCCTTTGTGGCGTTATAAAACAGAAGCGCGGTTTCCAATTTCAATGATGCGGATATCATAGGTTCGTTATGATTTCGTCAACAAAAGAATGACAATAATAAAAATTGAAGAAGGTATGGCAAATGCCATAATATCACAAAGAGTAGAAAACCCCAATGAATTCTATAGACTTTGAATAGAATCTTAGATCTTTTAAAATATATTTTAAGTATAGGTACTGATGCAGTTTAAATTTCAAATGTCTGTTTAAGATGCCGTGAAGCATTTGTATCTATAAACTGGTGGTAGATTCATTTTAATTTTCTGTGAAATTCTGCATCTTACATTATATTAAAATTCTCCTATTTTTTACCAAGTTAGTTGCAGTGCTTAGTGTTTAAGATTTCTTTTCTAAAAGTGAAGAAAGTTTAGATTTTAGATTACTTAGATTAGATTATTTTAAGGTAGTATTAAGAAAAATGAAAAAAAATCAATTCACATGCTTTAGAAATGACACCTTCAGGAAACCATATCCGAGTAGGCAGAGACTACAGATTTCCACATGATACTATCTTTGAATGTCTCTCTTGTTTCAGTGACTTCTATGAAATCTTTTCATGTAAGCTCGTCGGCTTCGGGTGCTCAAAAATTGGCCCTTTTTAATATGGTACCACATTAAAACTTTCTAGAGCGACTCTTGGCAACCATTTTATCACACACTTTTGTTGTATAAATTTATTTAGTCAGTATATTTCTATTTATGCTTTCCAGATTGCCAAACCACCGCAACATATCTTTTTTTACATCTCCTTTCAAACAGCACCACTTTCTGTCAACACTGTTATTACATTTATCTTTCAAAGTCACACCACACATATTACGCAGAAATCGCATCTCCACCACATCGATTCTATTTTCATTTTCTTCTGTCATAGTCTACTTTCACTTCCGCACATAAGAATGAGATCAAGACCCGTTATGAAAATCCAAACGCGTTTGTCGTGAGATACTTCCTGTCTTCATAATACCAAGCAAGGCCTTATTCAATTAATTTTCCGCATTCACTCTCCTTTCGATATCTCTATCATGTTTACCATCATTTGTAAACGGACAGCCGTGATATACAAACTCACTTGTTGTACTTATCATCTTTTATATACATATATTTATATATCACATTCAGTCGTGATTTCGCTTCTTTCAAATGCCATAACCTTAGTCTTACTTACATTTACTTTCATGCCCCTTTTCTTAACACAACCATTCATTTTAATTACCATCTCCTGCAACTCGCAGGCCGACGCCGCAAGGATTAGTTGGTCGTCGCCATACAGGAGGTATTTGATAGACAGTTCATCCATTCGTCCACACCCATACTCTTTAAATTCATACAAACAGATATCCATGAACGAGTACAACAACCATGATGGAACTACACATCCCTGTCTGACGTCCCTGCGGATGTCAAACCAATCTTTTTATGCCCCACTTATTTTGACGCAAAAACTAGAGCCTCTGTATATGGATCCACGCAGTATCCATATAAATGCATTACTCACACTGTACATGGATGGGTTCTCCATAGATCATTCTTTTCTCTCTACCATAATCTTGACAGACTAGATCGTGAATTAATTGTATACATGTATTATTTTTCCTATAGACAACGTTGCAAGTCAAGTTGATGCGAGCTGTAGGTGAAACTATATCTAGGTGTACAAAATCATGCCAATTGTGATAGTGATCATCATAATCAGGAAATATTAATCTATTCATGTAAAATGATGCGTATCAATAACTGATAACTTTGTGATTTTGTTTTCAGCTTATTGTTTATATAAATGAAACTGATATGTAATATCGTTTTCATAAATTTTATAAATAATACAAAATTATTGCATATATAGTTAATTGTTTCGCAAAACTAAATACTATGGAAAATGTAAATAAAGTAATTTTCTCTTTTTCCATTCAGCTAAAGCTTGTCACAAAAAGAAAGCAATTAATGGCATAAATTGAATGTTAATATCCATACATTGATATTTGACATATGATACATTTTATTAACACCAATAAAATTATTGGTAGTTATTTGTTTTTGACAAGAAGGAAATATTTTCCTTCAAAAATTAATTTACAACAATTAGCGGAATCGCTAAGTTATTTTGTTATTAACATGTTCAGTTCCATGGACAAACAATTATATGCTTCTATTGAAGCATTTGACATTGATGATAATTTAAATTAATTTATAAGACAATAGGCAATACCTATTGCAATTTTTCGACATTATTCCAAAATTGTAATAACTCGAAAATAAATGAAGATCATAATAATATTCTACGAGCATATGAGGCTTAACCCATAATTACTGAGCGAAAAAATGCTGATAATAAAAAATGTACACTCTATTTGGTGCACAGACCGTTGGCTTAGAGGTCATTGGTTCAAGTTTTACTTCAGTATGCACCGGGTAGCAAGTTCATTCAGCAGAGAAAAAGCTATACATGACGGCTCTCTAATAATATGTAGTTAAAAACAATCTAAAATACAAAGAAAGTCCAGATATTATGAGCCTATCTGTTGAGCGAATTATTAAAGTGGCCTGTATAAAACTAGAGCGGCTTATTGTATTAAGCGTATATAGACCACAAAAGTCATCGTACGACATTCTCGAAAAAGTAATGGATGACATTTTGTACAAAATAAGTGATAATAATAAATTTATTGCTGTTTGCGGAGATTTTAATATAAATTTATTGGAAAATTCTTGTCTTTGCATTAGAATTAAATTTTTATTCCAATGTTATCATTTAAAGAACTTATATTTGGAACCGACTAGGTTCACAGTTACTTCGTCATCCTGTCTCGACAATATATTCACGAATATTAAACCAGAAGTTCAGTTGGTTATAAATAAATTATTATCTGACCATTGTGAATAGCTGATTACGTTTGAAGAAAATTCTAAAAAAAATATAAAACACAAGATCAAAATTGTGCCTGTGACCACTGGTCGTCTTGAGCAGTTTAGAAATAATATGCTAAAAAAATTTGGTTTACCTGTAAAGTCGGTATACGGGCGAAAGTTTTAATGACAACGACTTTGAATGGTAAATCATTTTAGTAGATATTCATTCGTTATAGTGGAAGAAGGATGAAATAATAGTAACAATTTAAAACATTTACAAAGAATTATATTTAAAACATTAATTTATACAAAGAATCTCACTGAATTTCATATTAACAAAATTTTATTTTACCTTGCATACGTATTTATATACAAATATACATAATAACTTGCAATACATTTGCAAGCTATATAATTCTCTAGTGCAGTACGCGGAACCGATTATAGTTGAGTGGAGAGAGACGCAAGGCATTCGGCAACCTCTCTCGTTCGGTGACTCATCGTTACGTTACCGAGCGTTACACCTTTTCATAGTGACTCAGCCGCAACCTAATTTAAGACGTTGTCACGTCAAAAATATCTGC